>PVHP010004201.1:0-72792 GCA_004024765.1 Zapus hudsonius | reverse complement strand
ACACACACACACACACACACACACACACACACACACACACACACCCCTCTGCTGGATTCTGAAAAGGGAGAGGTGAAGGGGTTGAGGGTGACATTTTAATTTGCACTAAGACCACAAATGAGACTCATTTCAGCTTTGGAGACAAATCTAGTCTAGAATCTGGTATGAGACTGTTCCATGGCTTCCCTTTCCACTGGGAAACCTCATCCAGAGCAGACCTCATTCCCGTCTTCCACTCCCACTTCCCTAGACCTGTACTGATCCCTACTGTAAGCCAGGCTTGCTGGACTGTGACTAATCTATCATTTCACTTTTTCTGGCTTTCAAGGAGGAATGAGACATCATTAAATTCAAGGGCAAGAGAGATATTACAATGACTAACAATGCACTGTCATTGAGTTGTCTAAGGGAAAGGGCATTATAATTACTCCTAATTTACATGTGAGGTTTAGAGAGATTAATAAGCGAGCCAGGGTCACACTGACAGTGTCAATAGAGCTCTGTTTATGTCCTTTAGAGCTGCTCGGTTAGATTCAAATCCAAGACTGTGCAGGTATTCCCCTGACCCTAGACAGGTGGGAGGGATCCCCAATGCAGGAGCATGCAGAGAGGCTGCAGGGAGGAGTGAGTGTTCCAATGACTTTTCTGTAGATCATCACTTACCGGGACTACCTGCCCCTGGTGCTGGGGTCAGCAGCCATGAGGAAGTACCTACCCAGGTATCGCTGCTACAATGACTCGGTGGACCCGAGAATCTCCAACGTCTTCACCAATGCCTTCCGCTATGGTCACACCCTCATCCAACCCTTCATGTTCCGCTTGGACAATCAGTACCGGCCCACGGGGCCCAACCCCCGAGTCCCCCTCAGCAAGGTCTTTTTTGCCAGCTGGAGGGTGGTGCTGGAAGGTGAGTGGAACCTTGGCCGGGAGAGAGTAGTGGGAAGTTGAGGGTGAGATGGGGTGGGTGAGGTTGAAGAAACATCTTTCGTTCTTGCTTTAGGAAGCTAGTTTTGCTTTGCAGTTTCATTGCACCTATCCTGTGTCTGGATTTGAGAATACAGAGTGGTGTGGAGATATGGCTTTCAGAGAAGCTGGCTCCTTCCTGTAGATGGTGATCCAGGAAGCTGGGGCTGGGAGCATCCCAACCTTTCAGGTCTAAATTGTACAATCTCCCAGGGTCAGGGAGACCCGGATGAAGACTGCTCACTGGGGCCACTCCACCTGGACGCTGTCACAGTCACACTCAATCTGACTCAGCTCTGACCTCTGGTACCAACCTTGCTCCTCTTGCCCTCAGGAGGCATTGACCCAATCCTCCGGGGTCTCATGGCCACCCCTGCCAAGCTGAATCGACAAAACCAAATTGTGGTGGATGAGCTCCGGGAGCGACTGTTTGAGCAGGTCATGAGAATAGGGCTGGATCTGCCTGCTCTGAACATGCAGCGCAGCAGGGACCATGGCCTCCCAGGTGAGGGGCCAGCCCCATACCATCTCCCCAGTAGCCCATAGCTCCATTTCCCATGTGGGGCCCTCCCCCTCCAGTACCTCAGCTCCCCTGAGCAGCTCCACCACTTTGCTCCCAGGAAGTACTTGAGGTCAGGCCTTACCTTTCCCTGAGGCCCTTGGTCAATTTCCAGCCTTTCTTGGCTCCTTTGCAAGCTAGATCCTTCCAACCTGCAGCTAAAGTCTGAAAGTCATCATCATTCACTCCAACTCATTCGTGAACTCTGGGGGAGGAGGTTATCACCTCCATTTTGCTGATGAGGCTGAGGAAACTGAAGCTGGAGGGGTGCAGGGCCTGGCTGGGAGCTGTGGCCAAATCAGAGTCAGATCTGAAGCTCAACTTGGGTGGATCAGCCTAACCCAAAATATGGCCATGTGGCCTCACCTCTAAGACACACTTCACCGCTCATGTTGGTTTGCTCCAGGGGACAATATGATGCTCCTATCTTTAACCTGGCAGGAGTTATGGCAATTTAGGGTTTGCCTTGAGGTAGAAGAGAAAGAAAAAGAGAAGGAGCACCTGCAGAGGCCCAGCTGTACCCCTCGGCCTGAGCCAAGTATTCAGGGGGTCCCCTATCTAAGCCTAGGTGTGCTAAGAGTTCTGGCTTCTGGCCTGATGGCTTCTGGGTGGCTCTTCCCTGCTGTCCCCGGGGTTCTCCCCACTTTGTGGCAGACGTGCCCACCCACAGCTAGCTGTCCTCTTCCCAATGTAGGGTACAATGCCTGGAGGCGCTTCTGTGGGCTCCCGCAGCCCAGCACGGTGGGTGAGCTGGGCACAGTGCTGAAGAACCTGGGCCTGGCAAGAAAGCTGATCGCACAGTACGGCACACCCAACAACATCGACATCTGGATGGGTGGCGTGGCAGAGCCCCTAGAGCCCAACGGCCGTGTAGGACGGCTCCTGGCCTGTCTCATCGGCACCCAGTTCAGGAAGCTACGTGATGGTGATCGGTAAGGAAGTGGTGAGGTGGCTCAGGCCTGTAGGGTGGCCCTGGATCTATCCTGCAACCTCTTGGGGCCCCGTTTTCCTCCTATAAACGGATTGCAGAGTCAGGGATTTTCCAGCGTGTTCCAAGGAGGCCCTGGGTCATCCCGCTGTACCCTAAACCTGTTGGGGTGCCTCAAGGAGAAAACTGGGACCCTGGTTATAAAGAAGGGAAGAAAGAAAAATGACCATTCTTAGTTAGGACGTCTTCCTCTGGGGTTCTGTGTGCCAGCCTCCACCCAGAAGTCCCAGTTTAGTCTTCCTTTGCCTCATTGCATCATGGCCCAGGCATCTTCATGTCTAATTCTAATGGAGCCTGGGTGGTGCCTTTGGGAATGTTAGCAAAAGGTGTCTTACTCAAGGTAAGCAAGTTATAAATGACCCTAAGTTCTCTTCCACTCCGTGAGTGCATGAGCAGGGGTGAGTGTGGGAGGCTCTTGTCCTGGAGCAAGGAGGCACCCAGGCCCCTGTGCTCTTGTTTTCCGTGCTGAGTAGGGACCCATGGGAACACGCCTGTGCTTCAGGGAGGGATCTTCTCATGGCCAGGGAGCAGCTCAAGTCTTAAAGCTCTCCCAGCCCAGGACACTCTTGGGCATGTTGTCTATGGTACCCCATGCAGGTTTTGGTGGGAGAACCCAGGCGTGTTCAGCACTCAGCAACGGCAGGCCTTGGCCAGGATCTCCTTGCCCCGCATCATCTGTGACAACACTGGCATTACCACCGTGTCCAAGAACAACATCTTCATGTCCAACTCATTCCCCCGGGACTTTGTCAGATGCAGCTCACTCCCTCAGCTGGATCTGGCTGCCTGGAGGGGGACCTAGAGGCTGGGTAAGGGCATGTCACAGTGCGGGGTCTACTTGGCTGGCTGCTGGGAAGCACAGAGAACTCCCTTTCCTAGGCCAGCCTACCCCTACTCTGGGTGCCAACTAAGATAATAACTGGACATTGATTTGTGTGTGCATGTATGTTTGTGTGTATATTTAAAAATCAGCATTTCATATGTGTGTTGTCTGATGTGCTGGGCATGTGTGGCATTCACATGAGAGTGTGCTTGCTGATTGTGAGAGTATTAAGTGCATGGGAGGCAGCCCCGTTGATTGGCTGAAAGCAGAACTTCGGACAGACTGCCTGGGTTCAAGTCCTGCCTCTGAAGCTTACTTCTGAATAACCTTGAGCAAATTGATTTCCCTAAGCCTGAGTTTTCTTCCTTGTAAAAAACAGCAATGAGAGCTCCTTACATTTTCTTGCTCTATGTTTATTTCATGTCTACTATATCCCAGTCACTGTAATAGATGTGGGAAACATTTAGAGACAAAAAGGGGGGTGTGATATCATTTGTGCTGTCAAGGAGGCAAGGCCTTGACCGTGTTCTAGTTGGCAGAGGTGAGTTAGTTGCCAGCTAGGCTCAGCTCATGGCTTCCCTGTGTCTGCCTGACTCTCTTCTCTTGCTTATTCACAGGAGCCGGTCTGGAAAGGAACTGGGGCCATTGGCTTTTGGTACTGCTTGTTTTGACCTGAGATTTACAGTAATAAAGCACTGTGGATGGGGCTCTGCGCTTGGTGTTTGGGAAGGGGCTGAAACCACAGTAAGCGGCTCCCTCTGATTGTGAACTTGAGCCAGTGTGGTGTGTGTCTCAGGGCACTGTGTTTCTGGACCCGGGTCATGGCCCTGGAGACTCGCCCTTTGGCAGGACTGTACACTGAGGGCAGTTAGCTCTAAGAAGCCTTGGGGCCAGGCCACACTGAGCAAGTGTCATCTCTCACCTTCCCTCCTCCGTCCCTCTGCAGAATAGGAGTGTGGGCACTGAGCTCTGATATTTGTTCATTGCTTTGGCAAACATCTGCTACTTGCATCGTGTCTGGTGCTGCCCTGAAAGCCAGGGTCTGGTAGGATGGCTTTCCACAGAGGATGAGGGCCTGCAGCCTGGCAGAGCGAGTGGCTCAGAGGCCTCATCATGGTGGGCCTTTTCTCACTCTGTTTCCAGTGAGCAATGGCTGGAGCTGAAGGGTGGGAAGGAGTACACGTCTCCAGTGGTCTTGCCTGGAGCTAGCGCATATTGGATTGGTGGATTCCCTCCTCTTTTCTTTCATCTTTCCACACATGGGGCGAGGACACCCGTGGCCGGAAGCTGAAGGTGTGTGGCAGGATAATGTTCTGCCTTCACTTCGGGGAGAGCTGACTGTACCATTTGTCCTTACCTCACTGAAAAGGAACTCAGATAGGGAAGGCTGAGAGAGTGGGTCCCAGAACAAGTATGTAGTTCAGGACTGTTCCTGGTGATCCCCAGGATGATCTTCCCACACTGACTGTGCAGGTCTTCCCTAGAGGGTATTTTTTTAAGTGCTGGAATTGAACTTGGGGCCTGGCACATGCTGGGCACAGGGCCCTACCACTGAGCTGTATTCTCAAGCCTTGTTTTCTTTTTCTTGAGACACGGTCTTGCTAAGTTGCCCAGGCTGTCCTTGAACTTGTGACCTTCCTGCTCAGCCTCTTGAGTAGTTGGGATTATAGATTTGCACCAACAGGCCAAACAAGGGTAATTTTAATTAATTATTAATGGTGCTGGGAATTGGACCCAGGGCCTTGTGCATTTTATATTATTATTATTATTATTTTTGAGACAGGGTCTCATGTACCCCAGGCTGGTCTCAAAATCACTATGGTCAAGGATGACATTGAACTTCTGATGCTCCTGACTCCACCCCTCAAGTACCGGAATTACAGGCTTGCACCACTGTGCTTGGCTTCCATGGTGCTGTATTGAACTCAGGACTTTATGAGTGCTAGGCAAGCAAGCTATAAACTAAGCTACATTCCCAATTCTGGAGTGTCATTTTAAAAGAAGAATGGGCAGAGTGGAACTCACTCATAATCCCTGCAGTAGGGAGGTTAAAGCCTTCTACATTTAGGAAGATAGAGAATTTGAAGCCAGTCTGGGCTACATAGTGAGTTCAAGTCCATCCTGGGCTATATGGTAAGGCCCTGTCTCAACAAATAAAATTAAATATAATGAATATATGAGTTGGGCATGGTGGAGCATCCCAGTACTCGGGAGGCAGAGGTAGGAGAATTGCTGTGTGTTTGAGGCCAGCCTGAGACTACAGAGTGAATTCCAGGTCAGCCTGGGCTAGAGTGAGACCCTACATGGGAACAAGCAAACAAAAGAATATATGAATATACACTGGGCAGCAGCAGTAGTCCAAGGAATGTTCTGGAGCAGTCCCTTTAGGGCAGGCTCTGAGGACTTCCCAGGAAGAAGAGGGCATTTCCCAGAGGGCTGGAAGATGAATTTTCACTCCAGGGAAATCCGGGCTTGGTTTGCCCAAGGCACCCAGCAGCGATGCCACCCAGGTTCCTTCTCTTGTTACTCCATTGCTTCCTTAGAGCCCCTTGGCCCTCCTTCTTTGAGAGCTCTTGGACCTCCCATTAATTACTCCCATCACTGACTGGTACCCAGACCATCCTAGCAATAAGGCACATCTAGACTGTAAACCTCTACGTATGTGGAGTGACCCCAAGGCATGTATCTGGGAAGGAACAATGCCATCACTAGCATCTTTATTCAACCATCAGATGCTGTGTGCTGAACACCATGCAGAGTGCCACAGGGCATACTCAGAAGCAAGTAGAAGTTTCTGGCTCAGGACTCTTGAAGTCTAGTCTAGGCAGACAGGAAGAAAGACAAGAGTCAAAGGTCACAACCTCAGCCAAGGCTGTTCAGGGGAAAGATGAGTGACATCTGGTGAGCTGGACTCGGGGAGCATCTTGGAAGGTTGAAGTCTTCTTGCTGGAGAGGATGGTTTCCACAGGCTGAGAGATGGGGTGGAAGCAGCGAGAACCAAGTGGAAGAGCTGGAAAGGCTGAGAGGGCTGCCCTTAGTCTTGAGTGAGCCACTCCTCTGATGAAAGCAAGAGAGGCCTGGCTGCAAGAAAGACCTGGAAGTAGGGTGTGGAGGTCTGAGGGAGCTTGCTTGAAATGGCATCATGGACCACAGGCATGTATGGTGTGGAAAGTTGTGGAACCCAGGCCCCTAATTCTCCACTGAGGCCCAGGGTGAGAGGTCCAGCTTATCGATGGCTGAGCAGTTCACAAAGCCGTGGGGGTAGCTGTTGCCCTGGAACGGGTTCAGGGGAACCTTGGTGATGTGAGTGTTGTCGCAGACAAGGCGTGAGAAAGACATCTTCCGCAGAGACTCACGCTGCTTCTCTGTGAAGACCCCCGGGTTTTCCCACCAGAACCTACAGAGACAGGTCAGGGTCACACCACACAGTCTGGCTGCTGGCTCTTCCCCACAATACCCAAGGAGGTCACTGGAAAAGTGCTGAGGTCTGGAGTCAGTCCTCACACAGGACGCTGGGATCTCCACCTTGGAAAGGGGTCACCCCTTCCCCTTGTGGGTAGAGGTTTCACTTACCTGTCTCCATCTCGGATCCGCTGGAACTGCTGGCCTAGGAGGCAGGTCAGGAGAGGCCCCACCCGGCCCCTGGCTACCTGGGGTTCAGCAATGGCGCCTATCCAGATGTCAATGTTGTCAGGGGTCCCATAGAGGGCCAGCAGCTTCTTGGCCAGCGCCTCATTCCTCAGCACGGCGCTCAGCTCCTCTGCTGTCTGTGGCTGCGAGAGACCGCAGAAGCTTCTCCACGAATTGTACCCTGGGGTGAAGAGGCTGAAGCTGTCTCATCCCCGCTGTGTTCCCCTTGGGGGCATGCCCACTCCACCTCCAGATGCCCCAGAATAGTGGACAGTGGAGGCACTGGTGTCCCGTGTATTGCTTTACATGTGTGACACTGCAGACTTAGGGGAGGGTTAGTAGCTGACCTGACACTTAGTATGGGTCCAGACACTGTCATAAGCACATGACAAACAGGTAAACAGAAGACATGAAATCTCGAGTAAGTCACCCAAAATTCCATCACTCGTAAAATGGCATGGCTGGGATTTGTACTCAGGAAGTCTGGCTCTTAATTACATAAAATTGGCTTTCTTGGCATGTTTTCTCCATATTCATTCCATTGTTTTCTCCATTGTTTCTTTTTTCTTCTCTTCTCTTCTCTTCTCTTCTCTTCTCTTCTCTTCTCTTCTCTTCTCTTCTCTTCTCTTCTCTTCTCTTCTCTTCTCTTCTCTCTTTCTCTCTCTGTCTGTCTAGTTTCAGGCTGACCTTCAACTCACAATCTTCCTGACTCAGCCTTCCAAGTGCTGGGATTACAAGCCTGTGCCACCACACTTGACTCATCTTTTCTGGGTTTGTAAACTGGTTTAATGAGTTAGTTGTTTATCTCTTTTTTTCCATCTGAGGAACAAGGATAATACCATGTCTGCATTAGGAAAACGGAAAAAGATCCTATTTCACGGATAAGCAAAGTGGGTTTTAAAAACTGCCTGTTCCCAGTTTCAGGATTGATCAGCCCTCAAAGCTCTAGAAGAGGGTAGCCAGGGCTTCTTAAGGTAGCTAAAAGTTCTCCAGGCTAGGCTAGACCCCAGACCCACTCACCAGGCTGCCCATGGTCCCGGGAGCGCTGGATGTTGATGGAAGCCAGGTCAAAGCCATGGATGGTATGAGTGGGCTGAAAAAGCTTGTTGCGGAGTTCCCCTGTCATCATTTTATTCTGAGTCATTAGTTTGGCCTTCTTGGCCAGCAGGCCTCGTACCAAGGGATCAATTCCACCTGCAAAGGGAGACCGAGAGGCCATCCTTAGGATGAACACAGAGTGAGGACATCTTCCCTCCCGGCCCCTTCTACCCCCAAGACTTCATCTGTCAGTTGGAAGTAGGGCCAACCAACATCTCTGACTGGAAGGAAGCAGGGACAGAGGAGAACAGTGCAGCCTGCAGGGTGTGTGCAGGGAATCCAGGGTGGCAGAGAGGGGCACTTATGCGTGGGATGACTATTAAGAGGCTTTTCAAGTTGTAGTTCAGGGAGTTAGCTCTTCCTCCTTCCACAGGAGCAGTGCTACATGAGAACAGGTACCATAAATCTTCAGGAAATTGGGCTGGGAAGATGGCTAAGTGGTTAAAGGTGCTTGTTTGCAAAGCCTGACAACCCAGGTTTGATTCCTCAGTACCTGCCTAAAGCCAGGTGCACAAAGAGATACACACATCTGGAGTTCGTTTGCAGGGGCAAGAGACCCCCTGACATGCCCATTCTCTCTCTCTCCTTCCCCCATCTCCTCATAAATAAATCATATATATATATATATATATATATATATATATATATATATACATATATATATATTTGGTTTTTTGAGGTAGGGTCTCACTCTAGCCCAGGCTAACCTGGATTCACTATGTAGTCTCAGGGTGGCCTTGAACTCATAGCGATCCTTCTACTTCTGCCTCCCAGGTGCTAGGATTAAAGGGGATTAAAGGTGTGTGCCACCATGCCCAGCTAATAAAAAATATTTTAAAAAATAAATCTTCAGGAAATGACCTAACTTGCTAAGCCTGGAGGAAGGTCCATCTCAACACAGACCAGTCCAGGATTGAAAGATTACTGCACCCCTCCTCTGGCACTTTATGGAGGTAGAAAGCTCTAGAGAGGAACAGGAAAGAATTGTTTGCCCAGGCTGGAGAGATGGCTCAGGGGTTAAGTGTGCTTCCTGCAGAAGCATGAGGGCCCAAGGGGGCCTGAGACACCTAAGGTTGGAAACTCCAGAACCCACAAATATAGCTGGGTGTGGCCACTTGCACCTGTAACCCCACTCCTGCACAGGGGAGCAGAGAGCAGGGAATTGCTCATCAAGCTTTGATGTCAGTAAGAGACTCTGGCTCAAATAAAAGCAGGCATAGAGCCACGGAACAGGACACCCTGTGGACTGCTCTGGCCACCACAGATGAAAGTCCCCACATGGCAGGCAAGTTCATGGGGTGCCACAAGGGAACATCCATGTGCACACACTATGCATATAACACACACATGCACATGTGAACACACACACACACCTCATTACATACACACAAGCCTCCCCCACAAAGAGTTATTTCCTGAGCCCACAAATTTCTTCTTCAGATGTTAGAGGTGCATAGGGTAGGGAGAAAGTAGGGGGATCCCTGGCACCTTGGAAGCCAGAAAGAGGAAAGAAATATTCATTGATCACTTGGTGTGTCTTAGGAACCATTGTGGGGTGCTCTTCACATCTATCTCATTTAATTTATCGGCACCCTCATGAGATGGAGCTGCTAGTGTCCTCTTTTTACAAACAAGAAGAATGAGTTTCGTGAGATGAAGCCATTTGCCCAAAACCGCACAGGAAGTGCTTGAACTGGGACTCCCAAGCCAGGTTTCCCTACAAGCAGATTGCAGAGAGGCAGGGCCAGGCGAGACCACTTTTCTGAGCGGGCTTACCATCTTTGACCATCCTCCAGGTATTAAAGAAGAGGGTGTGCAGGGGGAGCTCTGGTTCTGGGCCCCATGGTTGGTAATTCTCATCCAGGCGGGACACAGTAGAGGGGACCTCCAAGTGGCCAAAGCGGAAAGCAAAGGTAAAGACATTGGAAATTCTAGGGTCTACACATTCATTGTAGCCTTGGTATGGGGGTATCCACTTCTGCATCTCGTCACCCAGCACGATGGGTAGGTAGTCCCTAAAGGTGATGACCTGAAGAAAGACACAAGTCACAAGGAAAGGTTTACACCTCTGCAGGGGGATGCTGGGAGAAACGGATGCCAAGAGGCACAAGCAGTCGAAATTCAAGGACGGCAGCACTTGACTGTGAAACCGTGTCCATTCCTGAGACCTTGCAGACATTGCTATTCTCTCATGTCATCCTTCCATGTCTCCACTTCGGCTCTACCAATGGGCCATTTGAATTCAGCATCTAGGATATACTCACTGCTCTAAGCAGCCAGATTTCTACCTCTATTGCATTTATGTGGAAATAGGTTGTCTTGGTAACTAAAAATAGTCACGCGCAACTTCTAGCTTTAGAAGAAGGTGTTGTAGGCTTTCTCTTGTTCCTCTCCATTCATTGCATGTAAATATCCTGGACACTATTCAACAGGCAATGATTAAAGGATTCTGGGCCAGGTATAATGATAAATTCCTATAATCCCAGCATTTTAAAGGCTAAGGCAGGAGGTTTGCAAGTTTGAGGCTATCCTCAGCCACATAGTGAGACTCTGTCCCAAAACAAAATAAAATAATAACAACCCACAAAACAATAAAAAACTGAGTGCAGTGGCACATGCCTAAAATCTTGGCACTTTGGGAGGTAGAGGCAGGATTAGGAATTCAAGGCCATCCTCAACTACATAATGACTTTGAGGCCAGCCTGGGCAACATGAGAATCTATCTCTAAAACAAAACAAAGATCCTGAAGGCTAGAAAAAAATTATATGTACTGTTGGAGGAACTCAGGACTTAAAGAATGACATATTACATACCCCCAGACTCGACTGGGTGTCAGAGAGACTGGCAGTCTGAAATCTCCTGGAGAGGCAGCCAAGAAAATCCTGCTTTCTCCCTTCAAAGGATTAGGGTGAGGGGAGCCTTTCAAAATCCCTGACCATTCCATGCCAGCCACTGCTCCACCATCCAGATGTGAACCCCTGTGTCTGCTTGTCACCAAGAAGACCCAGGCAGGGGGGGGGGTTCTCTAGAGGGTTGCTTAGCAACAGCAGGCAGCCAGAAAACACTGGTGCCCTACAGAAGCATCAGCTGGGCTGAGTGGGATGCTCAGAGGCACTAGAAGCATGAAGTGGACCAGAGCAGCGGTGGAAGGTCTCAGGGAAGTAAACTGGCAAGGGAACTAAAACTCACAAAAGTAGGCCAGAACCTCCATGCTGGAACAGAGACCCTCCACGCTAGAACAGATGACTGAATTAGTCATAGCAAGAACCAGAAAAGTCACATTCAAAAGTTTTATTTACTTTTTAAAGAAAATATTTTTATTTTCAAGCAGAGAAAAACACAGAGAGAATGGAGAGAGAGAGAGAGAGAGAGAGAGAGAGAGAGAGAGAGAGAATGGATGCACCAGGGCCTCTAGTCAGTGCAAATGAACTCCAGATGCATGCACCACTTTGTGAATCTGGTTTTATATGGGTACTGGGGAATTGAACTCAGGTTGTTAGGTTTTGCAGGCAAGTGCCTTAACGGCATAAAAGGTATCCCTTTGCAGCAGCTGGAGGCCCTGGCATGCCCATTCTCTCTCTCTCTCTCTCTCTCTCTCTCTCTCTCTCTCTCTGAATGCAAATAAATAAAATGTTTTGTTTTTGTTTTTGGTTTTGGTTTTTCGAGGTTGTTTTTGTTTTTGTTTTTTCGAGGTAGGGTCTCACTCTAGCTCAGGCTGACCTGGAATTCACTGGAGTCTCAGGCTGGCCTCGAACTCACAGCAATCAGAAGTTCAAAGCCAGCTTTGGCCACCCTATCTGGAGAGAGAGTGGGGGAGGGGAGAAGATTGCTAATTGGTTCATCAGTGAATCCACAGTTGAGTATATTTATGACTTGTGGCTCAGGTGCAGTGAATTCAAAAGGAAGAGACTCAAGTCACTGCTAGGTTTAGTCTGAGGAGCGACAGAGCCTGTAGTCCCCATGCTGGCATCAGGGCAGACACATGGATGGCGATCCTCTCACATCCTCTGGAGACACAGAAGCTGAATAAACCACAGGAGGAAGGCTTTGAAAGGATGAAGGCAGCCGGAGAGGAGAGGCAACAGAGAGAAAGGGAGTGTGGAAAGCAGCTGGAGGAGGGCGGAGCTGCGGGCAGGTGCTCCACATTCATACCTGCATGAAGGCTCCGAGGATTTTCCGGGCTTCCTGGTAGAGCTTCTCGGCATCCCACTGGGGGTTCAGTCCCTTCAGCTCCCTGGCCAGCCGGTTGTGCTCCCGGACAAAGAGGGTGTGCACTGCAGCCAGCAGGATCTGCTCAGAGGCGCGGTGATCTCCTGAAAACCCCAAAGTCAGGAATGTGGGCTTTCCCTGAACAGAACCTGGGGTGTGGGGTGGCTACACAGACAGAGGTGGCCCCAGAGACCCTTGTCTAAGACACTCCTTCCAGGCATCCTAAGAAAGTCAGGTGAAGGTGGGCGATCACAGGTTTGCATCTCAGTTCTGTATACATCCTTAGCTCTGTGACCTTGGCAAGTCACTTCCCATTTCGAAGCCTCAAACTCCCTATCTGGGGAAATAGGGACAAACGAGCTACCATGCAGAATTGTTGTAAAGGCCCAGCCATAGTGGCACATGCCTTTAATCCCAGCACTCAGGAGGCAGAGGTAGGAGGATCACCATGAGTTCAAGGCCACCCTGAGACTACATAGTGAATTCCAGGTCAGCCTGGGCTAGAGCAAGACCCTACCTCGAAAAACCAAAAAAAAAAAAAAAAAAAAAAAAAAGAATTGTTGTAAAGGATACAGGTGAAGTAATAAAAAATATAAACTTTTTTTTGTTGTGTTTTAGTTTTTTTCTTCTATTGTAGTATCAAGTGGCCTTGAACTCACAGTGATCCTCCTACCTCAGCCTCCCAAGTGCTGGGATTAAAAGCAAGTTCCACCGGGTTCAGAAAAACAAACAACTTTTGCTAATTTTAACCTAACTACCTTCTAAGCAAAATAAATAAACAAGGGACTCTGGGGTCTGGCAACTGTGAGGAATGCAGGCTTGAGGGTAAGCCTGGGGTAGGGCTGAGTTCTAAGTAGGAAAGGGAGAAGGCACCCTATGGGGGAAGGAGAGAGGGGCAAGGATGTGGGGCAGCTGAATAGCAAAGACCAGGTCTCTCTTGGGGCACGTCTCCCTGTGTCCTCTAAGCTTCAGGAAAGCCCACTAAAGTTGAAGAGGCTTGGTGTTAGCAGCTATTTTTATGAAAAAGAGGAAAGGCTTTGTGTCTGGATTGGTGTGGGGTGTGAAGTCACAAATTCAGAAGGTCTACCAAGAGAGCTCTTGGTCACCAGGCTGATCTTTTGCCTTGTGAGGGTTTGTCTGGGAGATTGTAGTTTTGGAGGAAAGAAGACTTCCAGAAGCCAGAGACAGGGATGACCAAGAGGGTAGAAGCCCCTGATATGAACAGAACTTGGAGGGCTTTGGTCTTACAGTGGGAGCTTTGTGGCCAGGTTTTTTTTTTTTTAAAGCATGCATGCATTCTAATTTTTTTTATGTGAAAAACATTTTATTATAATTTCTTACATTTTCTGTGTATGTCTTCATTAGTCATTGGTACAATAAATATGGATGTCTTAGCATTTTAATTTTTTATTTAGGTGTGTGTGTGTGTGTGTGTGTGTGTGTGTGTGTGTGTGTGTGTGTGTGTGTGAGATATGGCTGCTGCAAACTCCAGATGATTGCATTATTTTGTGTATGGCTTTATGTGGGTGCTGAGGAATTGAACCCAGGCTGGCAGGCCTTGCAAGCAAGTGCCTTTAACAATTGAGACATCGCCCTGGCCTTCATATGTGCTTTTGTATCTAGAACTTCTTATTCTAGGCAATTACCCTAATAGATACATTAAAAATTAGACCAACTCTAGTACCACAAAAAGCCATTAATAAAAAAAATTACAACAGGATTGGAGAGATGGCTCAATGGTTAAGGCACTTGCCTGCAAAGCCTGACGACCTGAGTTCAATTCCCCAGTACCCACGTAAAGCCAGATGTACAAAATGGCGCATGCATCTGGAGTTCTTTTGCAGTAGCTGGAGGCCCTGGTGTGCCCATTCTCTTTGTCTGTCTCTCTTCTATCTCTCTCTACTTGCAATAAATAAATAAAAATATTTTAAAAATAAGAACAAAGATTCATAGGCCAGGATATTCAGAACTGAAACAATGAAAAACTAGAAGGCACTAAATGCTTCCAAAGAGAATTGAAAAAATTAATTATAGGGATATTTGTTATAGGATACCAGACAGTCATTCAGAATCATTATAGAAGAAGAGTTGATGGCATGGGCATATTAAATGAAGACATCAGTTCACAGAGCATTATTTATAGTATAACCACAACTACATAAAACAACGTGGAAATATATCTGTGTTTTCTATATATATATTTTTTGTACTGGGGATTAAACCCAATGCTCCCAAATGTTAGGTCATCACTCTGACACTGAGCTACATCCTTAGCCCTTATTTTGTGTTTTATTTTGAAACAGGATCTCACTAACTTGCCCAAGCTGGTTTTGAACTCCCTCTGTAGCCCAGGCAGGCCTTGAACTTGTGATCCTCCTGCCTCTGCTCTCTAGTAACAAGAATTATCAGCCTGTGCCACCAGGCCTGGATTGAACTGTACCTGTGAGAGAAAACACCAGGAAGGTTGGCATTTAAAAGTTAATAATGAGGACTGGAGAGATGGCTCAGTAATTAAAGGCACTTGCTTGTAAAGCCTGGGTTTGATTTTCCAGGACCCATGTAAACCCAGATGCACAAAGTCCATTCTCTCTTGCAGGTAAGTAAAAATAATTTTTTTTCTGGTTTTTCGAGGTAGTGTCTCACTCTAGTTCAGGCTGATCTGGAATTCACTATGTAGTCTCAGGCTGGCCTCAAACTCATGGTGATTCTCCTACCTCTGCCAAGTGCTGGGACTAAAGGCGTGCACCACCACGCCTGGCAGTAAAAATAATTTTTTAATTATAATATTAGTGGGTGTTGGAATTATGTGAATTTTCTTTGAGATTTTCTGGACTTCCTTATTTTAAATTACTATCTGTTATTATTATAATGTGCCTTTGCACATGTGTGGTGGTCAAAGATAATCTTGAGGTGTTCTCTCCTTCCACCTTTAAAAATATTTAACTTAATTCAATTTTATATATTATATCCTTCCACCTTTTTGGAGACAGGGTCTCTAGTGTTTTTGCCACTGAGAAGGCCAGTCTAGCTGGCCCATGAGCCTCAGGATTCTCTTCTGCCTGTCATTGCTGTAGGTGTATTGGGATCACAGACACATGCACTCCTTTGCACCCAGATTTATATGGGTGCTGGGGATTTGAACCCTGTTTGGCAGGCTCATGGAGCAAGTGCATTTAACTACTGAGCCCTCTCCCCAGCCCCTTTATAGCATATACACATTCTTAGTCTTTTCTCATGTGGGTCCTTCTGACACTCCTAGTCCAGTGCCACAGTGGTGATTTGGGGGCATTTTTCCAGAAAAATGCTGAGAAGGAGTAGTGGTAAAGCCTGACTTGGTGATTCTCTTTCCTCTGGGCCCCTGTGTCCTCCTAGCCAAGACCCACCTGCCAGGAAGCAGGGTACACCCGCCGTGGTGTTGATGAACTCGCAGGGGCTGGGCTTCATGGTGACAAAGGGCAGGTAGGGCAGCCCTTGGTCTGAGACCTCCTGATTGACAGCCAAGAGGCCCAGGGGACTGCTGAGGTTGCGCAGGCGGCTAGCCAGGCTTGGCTCAGCGCCATACACCAAGCTGGCATCCAGGAAAGAGGTGAGAGCATTGATTTGCTCTCGAGCCAGGGACTGGTGTGGTTGCGTGGGGCAGACAAACCCAGCTCGGAAGAAAGGCAAGCACTTCCCTTGAGTCTTCACCTTGGAGTCACTGGGCGGGAACTGCAGAGAGATAAGGGTTAGTGACTGCACAAGGGGCATGGCATCTGGGCTCTGGTGACCTTTCTCAGGGTCACTCTGGATGCACAGATGTTGATGATGTCTTCCTGGGACTCATAGCAGACACTGGCCCCAGATACCTCCTGCTGATATGACTCACCATTGGCCCACAACACCCCAAAGTGTATTACATCCTGCTGTACATAGGAGTGAGGACTCTTAATTTTTAGTGGAGAAGAAATCCTGATTGCCCTAGACAGGAAAGCAGTGCATGAGATGGAAAAGGGTTCATTAGTAATGACGACTAAAAATATCAACCCTCTGTTTATTTTGGAACTGCTACATGCCAGGCATTACGCATACTTGATCTTACTCTGACCCTCAAAGTCTGAAAGATAATTTTACACACGAGAGGCTCAAATAGCTTTAATAACTTGCTTAAACACTTTCAAACTAGAAAGGAACGATGTGAGATTCAAGTCCAGATCAGCCTTCTCCCAGGACTCACGTTCTTTATATCACAGCATGCAGTCTTGATTTGCTATTTGAGTCAATAAATGACTCTCTAATGGCCAAATCCTCAATCAAGAAGAAAAAGTGGGGCTGAGGATACAGCTCAGTGGATAGAACACTCAGTGCTCAAGTCTGAGTACCTGAGTTCAATCCTCAAACTCCATATAAAAAGTTAGAAGTTGGCCAGGTGTGGTGGCACATGTCTTTACTTCCAGCACTCAGGAGGCAGAGGTAGGAGGATGGCCATGAGATCATGGCCACCCTGAGACTGCATAGTGAATTCCAGGTCAGCCTGGGCTAGAGCGAGAACCTACCTCAAAAAAGGGGGGGGGGGCTGGAGAGATGGCTTAGCAGTTAAGGCATTTGCCTGCAAAACAGAAGGCCCTGAGTTCAATTCCCTAGTACCCACGAATAGCCAGATGCACAAGGTGGTGCATATACCTGGCATGCCCATTCTTTCTCTGTCTGCCTCTCTCTCTCTCTCTCTCTCTCTCTCTCTCTCTCTCTCAAATAAATAATAGTAAAAAAAAATAGCTAGAATCCATGGCAGGCTTCTGTTATCCCAGCATGCTGATGGCGAGATGGGAGATGGACACAAGAGAATTTTCCAGAAGTTCTTGGAGAGCACAGCTGGAAGAGCAGCAGCAGCAGAGCAACACCCAGAGAAACCGAACAGGCATGCAAGTGAGTATATGAGCGGATTTGTGAGAATGGATGTGAGGAGCCAGTAAGTCATCCTTCCAAGCTATCAGGAGATCTGGCCTTTGGGCTGGAATGTGTGCCACACAGGGGAAGGTAAGGGCTGGGACATCTGACCGCAGAGGCCTACCATGATGGGGAAGCAGTTGTCTCCCTGGATACAGAACTCATCACACTGGGCTTTGGAATAGTTGCTGCTCCCCAGCTCAGTGTCAGGGGCAAAGTCCAGGTCATGGTCCACAATTTGACCCCACTGCATGAAGAGCAGGGACCTGTTTTGGTCCAGAACGCCCTCCTCCTTCAGGTATCCTGCAATCTCATTGGAGACTTCACGGGCCTGCACATGGAGAGGAGAGAGGGCAGATTGCAAGAAAACGCGCTTTGAGGATTCAGCTTCACCCTATGTTTTTTAATGTGTGCGATGAGTGTGCAGATGTGGGTGGGTTCACGTGTGTGGCAGGTAGATGTACATATATGAGTGTGTGGTTGTGGAGGCCAGAGGTTGATTCTGGTGTCTTCCTCAGTAGCTCTTCACCTTATTCTTTGAGACAGGGTCTCTCACTGAACTTACAGCTCACCCATTAGGCCAGACTAACTAGCTAGTGGGTCCTTAGGATCTACCTGTCTTTGCCTCCTCAGTGCTGGGATTAAAGGTGTATGCGGGATGGGTGTGGTGGCGCAAACTTTTAATCCCAACACAGGCAGAGGCAGGAGGATCCAAGTGAGTTCGAGGCCAGCCTGGGACTATAGAGTGAGTGTCAGGTCAGCCTGGGCTAGAGGGAGACCCTACCTCAAAACAAAACAAAACAAAAAGGTGTGTGCCACCATGCCTGGCATTTTAGGTGGGTGCTGGGAAGCCAAGCCCATGTCCTTATGTTTGTGCAGTGATATCTTTACCCACTGAACTATTCTCACAGCCCTCAACCACTGTTTTCTGATGACCTATGACATAACAGGTACATTTAATCCCATGAGGAGCTTGTCCACTTTGTAGATGGGGACACGGAACCCTGAAGAGGGGAAGTTTGTGCTCCCAGGTCCTGCAGCCACAAAGGGCAGGGATGGGAGTGATCCCAGGTCTGTAGAACTTGATGACATGCAAAACCAGTGACCTTTCCACTATGGAGAGGGAAAACAAATTCTGGCTGCCTCTGAAGTCAGTGCCAGGTGTCTGGGCATAAGGGATGGATTCTGGGGAGGGGCTGTCAACTCAGATGAGGCCAAGTGATCAGACCTCCAGGCAAGCGACAGCTGGTGCACTCCAGGGGCTCAGGCAGCGAAGGCATAAGTAGGATAGGGCAGGGAAGCCATCTGCCAGGGGGACCCCAGGGTATCAGGCTTTGACAGTTGGGAGATGACCACCACCTGTCTGGGCCCCCAGCTCTGCTGCCCTCCTGTGGCATTTGGGGTAAGCATTGCTAAGGAGTTAGTCCAAATTTCAGTGTGTGTGTGTGTGTGTGTGTGTGTGTGTGTGTGTGTGTGTGTGTGTGTACCCCCTCCCGCACCTGCCCACCCTCACCAGCGGGAGAGGGAAGTCGTTCCTCTTCTTCCCTGGAGTCCACCCGTAGGGGAGGGAGAGCCCATCCTCATACTGGGCTGGCAGCCATCGAGCCAGCGCCCTGTTGGCAGCCCCCAGAGCCGGCTTCTTCCTGAAACCCCAGCAAGACACCCTCAGCCTCAGCCTGTCGCCTCTGGGGCTTGCTACCACACAGAGCCACAGATATCCTGAGCTCTGCAGGCGCTAAGGGGACATGGAAAGAGGGGCCTGTCAACTGTGGGGTTCTGAATTCCTCGAACCCCAAGGCATGGGGGTGAATGCACTGGTGAAAGAGACCACTTCCTAGGTGCCACATAGCCTCCCTGGAGACATGTGAGCTTTTAGAAGGATCTAGAAGGCCCAGAAGCAGGAGTTCTGCCTGGAATGCCCAAGGGGTAAAGGCCTTGGCTGGGCAGGGCTGGCCAGGTAGGCTGGGTGATGACTGGGGATATCACCTGTTGTTACAGTCTCCCGTGATGGTGCGGTAAGGGCTACTCATGTCACAGGTCACCGTGGGTGCAGGCACACCACAGCCCACCTCCCAAGACAGTGAAGCCAAGTCCAGGCTGGGACCTGAAAGAGAAGGGACCCCAAAGTGACTGAGTTCTGAGACATGGGCAGCAGGCAAGAGAGGGTGTAGCTCGCTCAGTGTTACCTGGAATAAGATAGAAATCTCATCTCTTGCGACACAATCTCAACAAATACACCTGACACAGGTGGCTTAAATGTCACCTTCACCTACAGAAGAGATGACCCTATGGCTTGGGACAGGAAGCCCATGTTTTTTGATTTGGGTACTTCCTTCAGGCAGTATTATACAAAATACACATATATCTCCGTACTAGGAGTTGGCAAAATGATCTTGCCACAGAGAATTCTTTCATCTGCAAAAACAACATTGGTCTCGCAGTCCCCTGAGGGCCTCTGGGTTCTGCTGGTTGGGTCTATGGGGTCTAAGAAGGGAGACAGGAGACAGGACTGTCTCTCCGTACAGACAGTTCCCAATAGGATGGACAGTTTTTGGAGGCTTCTGCTCTGTTCCCTTCTGTCATCAGAGGGTCAGGGAGTTTTCTGTACCTGTGAAATTGGTTAAGGCCACCTGCCTCAGCTTCTTCAAGGACTCCTCCCACACCTGCCCACTGCGAATGGCTGTGCGAGTCTGGCCTTTGGCATGCTTCAGATACTCTGACAGCTGACGGGTGCTGGGAGTCGGGGAGCTCATGGCGGTCTTCAGCCTACAATGGGGATCAAGAGCTGGTATGGTGACCCACTAGAGGGGCATGAGGTTATGTGTGAACAGGAAGAAGCCACGTTGGGTGTGTGAAGCACACAGGAGACAAACTCTGGACTCAGGATCTTGCCTTCATTTTTCTTCTAATGCTGATGGAAACTCCTTCTCTGGGGGGAGAAGCCATAGTGGCCGTTAAACTTTGTTAGGTCTGATCCTAAAGGAAGGCAAGTGGTGGACTCAATTTTCCTGAATTCCCATTAGAGTTTGCACCTGGGTAGTTGTGTCAGAACTAACTAGGAATCTTAAAGCCATCCAGACTCTATGACCAACTGATCCAGACTTGAACTCCTGGCATGTAACTAGTATATCTTCAATCCTTGTAGAACAAGAATTCTAGGAATAAAACATTTATGGGCCTCTAGTTCTACACATGAAAATAGCCTTCATTGCATCTGGTCTTAAGAGCTAAGGTGGTCTGTGGCCTGATGTATCTAGCTTATCACTAAACATTTTGGACGAGATGCTTAGTCTTAACTTTCATGTTCAGATTGGAACCCAAAACCCTTCTCTTCTGAAGTCTGCAACAATTCAGGACTGAGGCAAGATGCTATCAGGCATGGAACACTATCTCCCCACTATGCCTCAGTTTCCTTGTATATGAGAGGACCTACAAGACGACTTTTAGATCTTTAAGCCTCTGAAATATTGAAAATGACTCACAGTCTCACAAAAGACAGCCTTCCATTTGGGTACAATTCACTGACTGCCACTATACTCCATTCACCCCTATTTAACATGCTAGCAGATTCGATGGCTCAGCCTGAGGCACGACCAAGGTGAAGGAAAGGGCAGACATGAGGAAAGTCATGTGATTGGATCTTATGGCCAGGTCTAGCCAAACCTCTCTAAAAAGAAGCCAGTAAGAAAGTCCTGCTGTCTTTTTCCTACTCTTACAAGAGACAGCATAGCCCAACAGCCCAGAGTGGGGTAGTGAGGGGAAAGAGAGGAAGCTGTATACTTCAGCAAGCATTTCAGCCCACGTCAAGAATTTATGAGGCTTTGGAGATAGCAGCAGAATCTCCAAGAAACCAGAAAAGTGCCCTAGGAGAGGTCCTGAGTTCTCCAGTGGAGTTGAACTTATTACCTTTATCCCTCCCTGCTTCTTCCTTAGCCCAGCTCCCAAAACGGAGGCTAGAGAAGTCCAGGGAAGAGGGAGGGGACTTCTCAGTTCCCTGCTGTCACCATAGGGCCCAAGCAGTTCTGAGCCAAGGAAACTGTGTAACTTAGGGCTTTGTTTTCTTTGGCTAACTTTGAATTCCTGAAGTGATACTGTTTCTGGGCTCTAGAAGTGACCAGAACGCAGGTTATTATCTGAAAGTCACCAAGAGTAATGGGACTGGGAGAGAATTCACTCAGGGACTAGGCAGAGAGGAGCTCCCCATCTAGTGTTAGAGATGGAACCAGAAGAAAGAATCAGGGTATTTTCTGCTCAATGCCATGATTTCCAGGGCCTTGCACAAGCTAGGCAAGCACCCTACCACTGAGCTATGTCCTCAGCCCTTTTTTTACTTTTTCTTTTGAGACAAGGTCTCGCTAATTGCCTAAGCTGTCCATGACCTCACTTTATGGCCCAAACTGGCTGTTTCCTCCATTTATTTATTCACAAGGGGGAGGGAGGGAGAGAGGGAAGGAAGGAGGGAGGGAAGGAGGGAGGGAGAGAGAGAGAGAGAGAAAGAGAGAGAGAGAGAATATGAGCATACCAGGCCTCCTGCCACTGTAAGTGAATTCTAGACACATGTGCCACTTTGTACTAGGGAATCAAACCCAGGCCATCGGTTTTGCAAGCAAGCACCTTTAACCCCTGAGTCATCTCTCCAGCCCCCCTGCTGACTTTGACACTTGCCATCCTCCTGCCTCAGACTCCTGAGTACAAGGCCTGCACCACCGGGCCTGGCTCCATGGTTGCTCTTGTTTTCAGGCAGCTCTCTTGATGGAGTGTGTGCTTCCAGGGCAGGAAGCCAGTCTGCATTGCTTATTTCATGAATCCCAGCCCCTTCACTGGATGGATGGAGGCTGGCTCTGTTAGTGTCCTGGGGTGCCTGACCTCCTCAGATGTTTTAAGAGGGTTTGTGGACTGGAGAGATAGCTCAGTGGTTAAGGAACTTGCTTGCAAAGCCTAAAGGCCTGGGTTTGAGTCCTCAGTACCCATATAAAGCTAGATGCACAAAGTGGAGCATGCATCTCGAGTTTGTTTGCAGCAGCTGGAGGCCCTGACATGCCCATTCTCCCTGTCTCTCTGCTTGCAGATAAATAAATTTTAAAAATACTGAATAACTAGGCATGGTGATGCACGCCTTTAATCCCAGCTCTCAGGAGGCAGAGGTAGGAGGATTACTATGAGTTCAAGACAACCCTGAGACTATGTAGTGAATTCCAAGTCAGCCTGGGCTAGAGTGAGACCCTACCTCGAAAACCAAAACCAAGCAAACAAAAACTGAATATATTTAAATATTTTTTATTTATTCATTTTCAAGCAGAAAGAGAGAGAGAGAGAGAGAGAGAGAGAGAGAGAGAGAGAGAGAGAGAGCACACCAGGCCACCACCTTGTGGGTCTGGCTTATGTGGGTCCTGGGGAATTGAACCCTGGGCCTTAGGCACTGGAGGCAAGTGCCTTAACCGCTGAGCCATCTCTCCAGCCCCCCCCCCCCAAAAAAAACTGAATATATTTAAAAAAAAAAAAGAGGGTTTGTATGCTGCTTTCTCCTAAGGGCTCACCCCTGTGACCTTGTTTGGCATTTGTCCTGGACCATTAGAGCTGCCTGGCTGGAGGTGCCAGGGGTAACAATAAGCATGCTTCAACGTCACATCTGGGGCCTGATGTGGGTGTATGAAAGCTCCTTCCCTGTTCCAGGTGAGACGGCTTCTGAAGTGTTCCTCACACTGCAGCTCTCCTTGAGGAGAGAGCAATCAGGCTGAGGCTAGACCTGAAATCACATCCTTATTTAACCTGGTAACTATGGAAACTTCCCCAGAAGTCCTCTAATAAATCACCTATCCTGACTCTGCACTTGAGGTTCTGCCTCAGGGAAACCTTTCTCAAGTCAGGCCAGATGAGTTGAATGAAAGAGGCTTTCTGGGACTGGCACACATGACCAAGGAGACACTAGGCCCCATGGAGGAAAGTCCTTATAGGATTGGATTAGATGTGCCTTCAAGGCACCTTAGAGGCTGGGGATTTTAGCAACGGGGACTACTGCTCCTATTACCACATACTTGGGGGTGCAGGGTGGCAGAAAGGCAAGCTTTAGAATTGCTTTGGCTCGCTGGTTTGTTGGGGCTGGTCTCGGTGTGCTTATCGGTAACTGGAAGGCTGTGAAGGGAAGTACACACCCACCCATGTATGTGAAGCCCACTTACCTGGTCCGGGACTCCAGGAAGGCTTTGTTGACACGGACTTTGACCTGACTCACGGTGTCATGGATCCCAGCTTAGAGAGGAAGAAGCAGGTGTCAAACATCACTCCTTTGAGATGACCTTTGCTTCTCTCTCTCTCTCAGTCATTACCCCCAGCTCTCAACTCTGAGCAGGTAGGGGTCAAGGTTAGGCAATTTTACAGACTGGGAAGAGTCCTCTCTGATCTTCAACAAGACCCCCCCCAGGGCCCTCAATAGAATGGGGGAAGGAAGGAGGGAAATGGTACCAATACATGACTTGTTCATACAAAGTTTCTACTTAAAAAATAAAAATCTAAATAAAAAACAGAGGAAAGACTAGTTAGAAAGAATAAAGAAATCAGTGGAGGAGAGATTTGGGAGGGGGAAAAAGGAGAGTGATGGGAGGAGATTATGATATATTGTTTAAATTTATGAAAGTTGTCAATAAAAAAGTGTTTTCTTTAAAAACATAAAGATTGGCCTAAAGAAAAAGGAAAAGCCTTCCAGATTCCGAATAACTATTGGGTGTGTGATTAGGTTGGCATGGGAGACCCGGTTCCTAGTGAAATGGTTCCACGGAACCTCACCAAGCCCATCAAAGAGCATGCCCGTTGTCAGGACCCCGAAGCGGTGAAGGGGAGGTCATGAAGAGAGAGGTGGGGACCCTCATTTCCCCTCATGGTGGGGTGTGGAGCATGAGGGGCAGGTCCCATTTGTTAAACTGGGAGATGTTGCGGACTGAACGACATCCACATGGAACTTTAGCACATAGCTTCATTTCCAAAGAGTATTTACAGATGTAATTTCTTTAGACAAAGTCATGCTGGAATAGGGTGGACCCTAAATCCAATAACTGGTGGGTTTATCATTAAGGAAAGGACACCTAGAGAAGGCATATGAAGACTGAGGCAGGTATGAGTCAAGGGCAGATGCCTGGAGCTCAGAGGGAACATGGCCCTGCCATAGCCTTGATCTTGGTCTTCCAGCCTCCTGGGCTGTGTGAGAATGAATCTCTATTGCCACCCAGTTTATGGAGCTTTGTTAACAGCAGTCCCAGGAAACCAAAACAGTGTGACACTTACCATTTGTGGCAGATGCTGCACTCCGTAGCAAGATCAGGGAAGCCAGGAGGGCTGGGAGATGGAGGAGGACCCTCATTGCTGAAATGAGACCTAGGTCATGTTGTGAGCCTCAGTGGCACCCCAGTGACAGAGATGAAGTAGCAGAAAGCAGAAAAGGCCCAAGCTCACCAGATGCCTTCGCCACATAGACTCACCAGGAATCTATTGATGAATAGGCCTGTGTTTGTCCTGGGAGAGCTGGGCAGAGGCAGGGTGGGAGGGAAAAAAAGTTAGGCTTCAGGGTCCGATGCCCTAAGCTACAGTTCTGCATTTGCTCTACCTCTCTGTGATCAAGTTACTGAACATTTCTGGGCCACTGGTTGCCAGGAAGGGGGCAGGATCAATTGATCCAGGTGTCCCCATTCTGCCTGGTTTCATCACAGGTATGAGAAATGCTCTCTCCAAGCCTTTGGGGTTCTCCTCCCTCTTCAGCAGGATGTCTCTGCTTCCTGCCAGCCGGGCTCTGGGTGTGGGCCTGGAAGGTGGACACCACACCTCTCCTCAGAAACTCGACAGGGCTTCCCCCTCCCTCAATGAAGCAATCTGATGGGAACATATTCAAGAAAGTTGTGGCAATGCGGAGGTCCCCAGAGTCCGAAGCTGTGTCCCAGGCTGCCAGGAGAGATGCCAGCTCCTAGATTAATGCCTTTATCTAACCTACATCACTACACTGAAGTCCTGACAGCTTTTACCTGTCTCCCCTCACACACACTGGGAACTGAACCTATGGCCTTGCTTATGCTAGCCAAGTGCTCTTTGACTGATCTGTATCCCCAACCTTCTTTGTTTTTTATTTTGTTCAATGAGGTTTTCATAAGCTAAGTTTAGAAAAAAGTTATGATTAAATGCCTCACTGCCTAAGAATTTTTTTAACCAAGATTAATTCTTGAGATTTTTTTTTGTTTTGTTTTGTTTTTTTGAGGTAGAGTCTTGCTCTAGCCCGGGGTGACCTGGAATTCACTTCAGTGTCACTTGCTTGGTGAGTGGGAAACCCCCTCCTCCTACCTAGTGTCAGAAGCATGTTGTGACAGGACAGTCGGAGAAACTGAGTTTAAACTTGTTTTTCTTCTACATCCTCGGGGGCTCTTATCCAGCCAGTCCCAGCAGAACAACCATGTCTCAGCAGAAGATGAAGTGTTTGGATGGTTCCATTCTCTGTTCTCCCAGAAAAGAACCCATCTAGTACTGTGGCGTTTCACGCATCTAGTTAAGAGCTAGGTGTCCACAGGATATTTAAAACACAAGGGACTAGACTTTCAGGGCTAAGTAGATGCTCAGATCTGCCACAGACAGCAGGTATGACATGCCTGCCGGCAGTGAGAGGATCTGCAAGCCCTGGTTTAGGGAGCCCCATAAACACTGTAGCAGACTTGGGGAGATGGCTCAGTGGGTAAAGTTGGCCAAGTGTGAGGACCTGAGATCGGATCCCCAGATCCTCTGTTAAAAAACAACAACTAGGCCGGGCGTGGTGGCACACGCCTTTAATCCCAGCACTCTGGAGGCTGAGGCAGGAGGATCGCTGTGAGTTCAAGGCCACCCTGAGACTACATAGTGAATTCCAGGTCAGCCTGGACTAGAGTGAGACCCTATCTCGAAAAACCAAAAAACAAACAAACAAAAAAAAAAAACACCAACAACTAGTGTTCCTCTGGTGAGATGAAAGGCAGAGAGGGACAATCCCCAGAAGGTTCAGCCAGCTAGCCTGGTGTAAGCAGCAGTGAGCAACGGAGACCCTTGTCTCAAACCAGGTGAGAAGCAAGGGCCAACACCTGGGTCATCCTCTGACTCCAAACTCATACTGTGGCCTGTGTGTGCCCGCATGAACACACACTACATGACAAGGTCTACTGTAGAGAGTCCTATTATTTCACACCAGTCTCAGGAGTACGATGTGAACACCATTCAGTTACTGTCACCCTCCAGTTTTCTGAGTGACACCCATCTTGGGCCTTGTTCCTAAACACACACAGGTAAGAGCCATCTAGGGCACTTTCCAGCCCTGCGGGCTAATGACTCTTCTGCGTATTTCAGGAGCAGAGAAGCCTTCTTGCCAAGTAGGGTTTCCGTCATTCTCTCTCTCACAGCTCATGGAGATAACTTGCCCTGCAGTAGCCAAATCTGGCACCAGAAAGTGTCCCAGGAAGACAAGTTCAATCCAGTACTAGATGTTCTGAGAAACCCTTAGGAAATTTCATCACCCACTTTGCAAGAACCAGGAATCACGAGAGCCTTACCTGCCATGTACCTTGGGCTCCCGTGGCGGCGGGAGAGGTGCTCTGCTCCGAGGAGTCGGTCTTTTATACCTTCCCACAAGAATTTACTTCTGGGAAAGGCCTAGAGGGAAGGATTTGGAGAGGCTGAAGTGACTTGGAGGACACACTCAGGCTTGGCAGGAAACACCCTATGACTCCAGGCAGATGCAACGAGGAAACCAGGATTGCAAGGAGCACTTGATGCTGTGTCGCCAACTGGGCAAAGCAGCTCCTCTTCCCGTTTTCCAGCTTAAATCTGCCATCTCTGTCTAGCCATGGAAGGCAGAACTCCCAGCCCCTGTACGTGCTTGATGTGTAATCCCCAGTGGGTTCTGAAGAGCTCTGAAAACTAGGTCTTGGGATGGAGGGATGGCTCAGCGGTAAAGGTGCTTGACTGCAAAGCTAAGGACACAGGTTTGATTCCCCAGTACCCACATAAAGCCAGATGCACAAAGTGCCACATCAGTTTGGAGTTTGTTTACAGTGGCTAGAGGCCCTTGCACGCTCATTCTCTCTCTCTCTCTCTCTCTCTCTCTCTCTCTCTCTCTGTATTTCTCTACTTGCAAATAAATAAATAAATAAATAATATTTCTAAAAAACTAGGTTCCTTCCCATTCATTTATTTGATTCATTTGATCCCTCCCTTACCTCCAATCCATTATAGAATCAATGGATTCATCTTTTGGATTTATAGTGATTAAAAATATTAACTTTTAGCCAGGCGTGGTGGCGCACACCTTTAATCCCAGCACTCGGGAGGCAGAGGTAGGAGGATTGCCATGGGTTCAAGGCCACCCTGAGACTACAGAGTGAATTCCAGGTCAGCCTGGACTAGAGCGAGACCCTACCTCAAAAAACCAAAAAAAAAATTAACTTTTGGGGTCAAAATCTCAAAAAAGGGATAGAGATTGCTCAGTGATTAAGGCACTTGCCTGCAAAGCCTAATGACCCAGGTTCAATTCCCCAGTACCCACGTAAAGCCAGATGCACAGTGGCTCATGCATCTGGAGTTCATTTACCTTGGCTGGAGGCCCTGGCATGCCTATTCTCCCTCCCTCCTCTCCCCCCTCTCTGCTTGCAAATAAATAAAAATATTTATAAAATTCCGAGCTGGAGAGATGGATTAGCAGTTAATGTGCTTGACTGTAGAGCAGAAGGACCCGAGTTTGATTCCCCAGTACCCACGTGAAGCAAGATGCACAAGGTTGCGCATGCGTCTGGAGTTCGTTTGCAGTGACTGGAGGCCCTGGCATGTCCATTCTCACCCTCTCTCCTTCCCTTTCTCTCTCTGCCTCTTTTTCACTCTCATAAATAAATAAATAAATAAATAAATAAATAAATAAATAAATGTTCCAAAAATCTCAAAAGATTTTTTTCAAATATTTTTCTTTTTTTTTTTGAGAGTGAGAGAGAGAAAGAGGCAGAGAGAGAATGGGTGTGCCAGGGCCTCCAGCCATTGCAAACAAACTCCAGACACATGCACCAGCTTGTGCATCTGACTTTACGTGGGTATTGGGGAATCAAACTCAGGTCCTTCTACTCTGAAGACAAATGCCTTAACTGCTAAGCCATCTCTTCAGCCCCTCAAAAGATTTCTTTTTTTGGAGGAAGCCACCAGAGAAGTAAGAAGGACCCTGGACTTACCAAGGGGTTAGTGGCTTGCAGTCCCCATATGCCTCTGGTGCCTTAAATCTTCTAGTGGTGAAATCAGTGGTTAGTTTCTGTGATTGTAATGCTTCTTCAACTTCATGCCTTCTACAGGGTGTCTCATTAAGAACACCAGGATCACAGAAATTATTGATCTAAAGCCAAGCGATTATTAACATTACATAAATTCTACCTCAATGACCTAGAAATTTTAAGATCATTAAGAGTCATTTAAGAAGGAAATAGGAAGAGGCAGTGGAAGCAAAACTTTGTGAAAGTGTATTTTACAAGACAGAAAATTAAAATGCAGGCCTCTAGGAAATCGTCATACTTTTAATTGGAGTCACTCAAAGAGGACATTCACCTTCCAAAAACTAGAGCCCTTGATTTACCTTCAAAAAAAGTGACATCTGGGCTGGAGAGATGGCTTAGTGGCTAAAGGCACTTGCTTGCAAAGCCTGGTGGCCTGGGTTCTATTCCCCAGTACCCACATAAAGCCAGATGCATGAAGTGGCACATGCATCTGGAGTTTGTATGCAATGGCAAAAGGCCTTTGTGCACCTACTCTCTCCCCTGTCTCTCTCCTTCTTTCTCTCTGTAAACTAAATGGATTTGTTTAAAAATGACATCCCTTCTTCAGTGGTTGTAATGTATCTTAAGACTATTTTTTCTTCTCTTTTTAAATTATTTTTCAAGATAGGTTGTCACACAGTAGCCCAGGTTGTCCTGAACCTTATTGTACAGCCCAGGCTGGCCTTAAAGTCATAGCAACCCTCCTGTATCAGGCTCCTGAGTGCTGGGAAGTCTTAAAGACCATTTCTTGCAGGGCGGGTGGCGCACGCCTTTAATCCCAGGACTTGGGAGGCAGAGGTGGAAGGATCACCATGAGTTCAAGGCCACCCTGAGACTACATAGTGAATTCCAGGTCAGCCTGGGCTAGAGTGAGACCCTACCTAGAAAAAACAAAAACAAAAAAAGACCATTTCTCTTATGAAGAATGAATCCAGGCAAAAATGATCAGGCCATCTCAGAAGGCTGCTGTCCAAGAAGGGATCCAGACAGAAGGCTCTTCTTGTTTTCTTTGAAATAAATTTCAACTTCTTAGCCAAGCATTGTTTTGTTGTTGTTTGTATCTAACTATTCCTGGATGCTGGAGCCTGTGTCTGAGTGTCATGCTTATGGCTTCAGGAAGCTGTGTCTTTAGACAGCTTTTTTTTTTTTTTTTTTTTTTGTGTGTGTGTGTGTATGTGTGTGTGTGTGGTATTGGGAATCAATCCCAGGCCTGGAGCGTGCTAGGCAAGTGCCCCACCACTGAGTTACACCCTACCTATTAGATGGATGGATATCCGTCTACTTGGTTCTGTTTTTGTTTTATGCTTCCCCTCACCCCAAGTTAGGGTTTCGCTCTAGCCCAGGCTGACATGGAATTCACTATGAAGTTTCAGGGTGGCCTTGAACTGATGGTATCCTCCTACCTCTGCCTCCCAAGTGCTGGGATTAAAGGTCTGTGCCACCACACCTAGCTACTTGGTTCTGAATGACTTCAAACTAGAACTTCCTTCTAGAAGGTTCCATGAAATAACACTGCTTCCTATGTGCCATATACAGTGAACCATGCAATTACAGATTAGTGGCTAATGCAGGTCTGCCATCTCCAGGTCTTTGTCACGCTACAGCTTGATGTGGTATGTATGTCCTAGGCTTGACCTTTCTGCAGTGGCCAGGCCTGCGACATCACTATCCCAGGATTGCCCATCCTCTGATGTTACTATGAAACAGCTGTAGCAGGACGATCAGTCAGCTAGCTGGTGGTTTCTGAGACTAGGCGTGAGGCATGCCTATGGACATACCACTGCCCCAAAGCAAATTGGTATTTCCATAGCATTGCTGATGTTTCATTTGATGACATGTTTTCATGGGTTCTTTATCCAAATCTTTTTAGCACAGGTAGAGTAAGACAATAGACAAATTAGCCTGAGAAATGCTAATTAGGAGACAGAAAGCTAACTATGCCTGAAGTTTCTCTTAAGTCAGCGCAGAGATTTGAGGATATTTTAGCAATAGCAGCGGCAGCAATAACAAGTGAGAGAGCCCAGAGAAGACACCGTGCACCCCTGCATCGCTGGCACTTGACCATACTTACATACATGGAACAGACAGACACATAGACACATTCCAGCTGACTTAGACATGCTTTTCTCACCTCTGCTGCCTTCCAGGATTTGAGCTGCCTGCTGCACACACAACCTTGGGCTCATCAAGGGGACACCCACGATCAGTGACAGAATGATTAGTTTCTAGGTGACCGAGGAGCTCACAATGGTGCCATCTTCTTTGGAAGCCCAGCTGGTCTCTTCTCTCGCTATCTGTTTCACTCTTTCTCTCACTGGCTTGGCAGTCATTGGTGGTTGGGCAGGTTATTTTTTTTCTTTCGTTTTAAAATGTAGTTCCTCTTGTTAGTTTCCTAGAACAACAAACAAATGGACTTCTTGTCCCGAGAAGGGTTTTGCATGCCAACGTAGCCTCTTTGGGACTGATCTACTTATTCTAGCTTAGAGAGTGGAGGTCCTAGGTGATCTAGCTTATGTCATCCTGGAAATCTGGAACAATGTGAGTGTAATAAAATGTCTCTGAATGTTGTCCTAGACCAACACAAGCCCTGGGGACAGATAGAAACATTGTCAGAGAAGGAATCTATGGGGAAAGAAAAAAATAAATGTCTGGAATTAATTGTGTGTTTCCCTTGGGAAATAGAAAGAGACTCTATTGTCTTCTCTGAGCTTTTATTGTTGTCGTTTGTTTTGAGGTAGGTCCTCACTCTAGCCCAGGATGACCTGGAACTCATTCTGTATCTGGCCTTGAAGTCACAGTGATTCTCTTACAGAGCCTCCTGGAGAGTGCTGGGATCACAGGTGTGAGCCACTATGCCTGGATGAAGGGGTTTTGGGTTTCATTTTGTTTTGTTTAGAGGAAGGATTGATCAGTTATTTGATTGCTTCTGATATTGGCATAACAAAACAAAACAAAAACATAATAATAATGGCTGTGAGCAGCAGACCCCTTATCAGTGAGTTTTTCCAGTTAATCACAGACTAGTGGTGCTGAAGGGCCACTCTTGTTCAGGGCCTTCCTGGGAACCAACCTATCAGGACAGGCAGTGGGAATTCCCAGGAACCACGCTGGTGGCTGGAAAGAATCTGTCCCTTCCTGCTCTTCATGGAAAATCCCTTTTTGTTTTCAGTAAAGGCTACTCTCCCATTTCTCATTTATGTTGTTTCTCCTTCCTTCCTCATAAATATTTATTGAGCTCTTGGTATGATGTTTTCTTTCGGGGTTTTCTTCCATTTCTCCCTCCCCCTAGCCAACCTACAAATTGTGAATTTTAATAAGTTTACTTCAGATGAAAAAAGCGTCAATTCTCTTCCTTGCTGCGGCATGGTGATGCACAGATCTGACTGGAAAAGAACAGATCTCAGCTCTCAGCCAAGACAACTTGCCCCAAATAAGTCCTGAGATGCCAGAAGTGAAGTGGGAAGCTAACTGTCATACAAGTCACAAGTGAACACAGAATTTTATTTTAATTATTTAATGTTTTTTTCCAAGGTAGGGTCTCATTCTAGCCCAAGGTGACCTGGAACTTACTTTGTAGCCTCAGGTTGGTCTCAAATTCATGTGTGATCCTTCTACCTCAACCTCCCCAGGGCTGGGATTAAAGGGATGTGTCACCACACCTGGCTCTATTTTATTTATTTTTTAATTAATTCATATTTATCTTTTAGACATGGTCTCATGTAGCCCATACTGATCTCAGACTTGATAATTTGCTGAGGTTGATCTTGAACTTCTGATCCTATTGCCTCTACCTCCTGAGTACCTGGATTTATGGGCATGCACCATCACACCCAGTTTATGTGGTGTTAGTGGGAAAACAGGGCTTTGTGCATGCTAGGCGGGCACTCTACCAACTGACCCACATTCCCAGCCCTTATTTTATTTTTTTATTTGTGTGTGTGTGTGTGTGTGTGAACATTGTGTGTAGATACAAGTGGCGGACAGAGGAGTTATCATAATTTCATATATCATATATCATATAATTTCAGGAGTTATCCTCAGGAACACTGACCATATCTCTTTTATTTATTTATTTATTTATTTTTCAAGGTAGGGACTCACTCTAGCCCAGGATGACCTGGAACTGACTCCATAGTTCCAGGCTGGCCTCGAATTCACAGTGATCTTCCTACCTTTTTGCCTCCCGAGTGCTGGGATTAAAGGTGTGTACCACCACGCCAAGACTTTCCCCCTCTCTCTTTCTCTCTCTCTCTTTTCTCATTTCAGTGTAGGGTCTTGCTCTAGCCCTGACTGACCTGGAATTCACTATGTAGTCTCAGGGTGGCCTTGAACTCACAACGATCCTCCTACCTCTGCCTCCCAAGTGCTGGGATTAAAGGTGTGCACCACCACGCCCAGCTCTGCCCAGCTCTTTTTGAAACAGGGTCACTTTTTGGCCTGAAGCTCACCAATTAGGCTAGACTAGCTGACCAGCAAGCTCCAGGAATCCTCCCATCCCTGTCTCCCCTCTGGGATTATAGGCACATGCTGCCACACTCAGTTTTAATGTGGTGCTGGGGAATTGAATTTAGCCCTTCATAGTTGAGAGGTAAAGCACTTTATGAACTAAGCTATCTCTCCAGTCTCAATACAGGATTTTCAACAGGATAACAATTTTATTATTGGTATTGGTATTCTCTGGGCATCTGATGAAGTATGCTTTATGGTAAATCCACAGAGAAGATATTAATAAATAGCTTAATAAATATTAATAATACAGTAAAATGCCTCATTTCTTGGCTAGGGTTGTAGCTCAGTTGGTAGAGTACTTGCCTAGCATGCATGAAACCTTGGGTTCAATCCTCAGCACCACATAAACCAGAAATGGTGGTAGACACCTATAATCCCAGCACTCAGGAGGAGGAGGAGGTAGCAGGATTGAAAGTTCAAGATCACCCTTAGCTACCTAGTGTGTTGAAGGCCAGCTTGGGATCCTATCTCAAGAAAGAAAGAAAAAAAGAGCGTTATTGCTCAAGCATATAGCATGTGCCCCCTCCCCTCACTAACCATCCAGCAGAAATGCTGGGAGTGCTATCACTAAGGCTCGACCAGGTTCTGGTCCTAACTTGCCATTCTCTGGCCATGTGACCTTAGAGAAATCACTACAGTCAGAGACTGTTTCCTTGTCTGTAAAGACAAGTGGACACATTAAGTAATTGTGACTCTCTTGGGCTCCTGTAGCTACAATTCTGTTGTGAACCATCAGCTCTAAGAGGTCCCGCTCCAACCAGTTTCATTGTGCAACCCCCCCCCCAAAGTCTTACCTTACCTCTGTTTGCACAGAATCCTGTCATAGTCAGGACCAGGTGCCATGTGCTGGGGGCAATTCTCCCAAAAGCCATTCTCTTTAGTTTAAACAACAGGAAGAAAAATTCATTAGGGAATGTGGTCATTCTCCAGTTACTCATTGGAAATCAGCGGCTCTTTTCTTTTTTGCTTCCCTCACATCTCAGCAGTCACCCATTGCTATCCATTTATCCTTCAGAAATCTCTTGATTTCTTGAGTGGTTTCCTTGCCTTCCCACATTCTCCTTTTCCCCTGAGTCATCTCCAAGCTCATCGCTTCTTACTGGACTCCCTGCCATAATCCCCATTCACCACCCTTCCTCCACACTGAAGTTTTGGTCTGCCCTCCACTACCCACAGGGAAAATCTCAAGGTTTAGTTTCATGTTTCTGTCTTTTCAGCCTGTCGTGCGTGACTTCTTTACCTGAACTCTTCATTCCGACGGAACTAACTGCTCATTCTTCTCCAGTTTACAGTGTGCATGTGCTCCTGCTGTCTCAGCCCTTCACGTCGGGCTTACCTTTCTCATTTAAGTCCAATATTTAGCTCAAGGGCCACCTTTTCCATGAAGCTTTCTCTATCTGCCAAGCTCTACAAAGCGCAGTGCATCGCTTCTCCTCTTTGCTTTTCCCCTTCCTTCCTTCTTTCCCTCATTCCTTCCTTCTTTTCTTTCATCTTTCCTTCCTTTCCTCCCTGTTTCCCTACTTTTCTTCCTCTCTTCTTCCCTCCCTCCTTTCCACCCTTCTTTTCTTTTTCTGAGACACCGTCTCATGTATCCCAAGCTGGTCTCAAACGCACTATGTAGCCAAGGATGACCTTGAACTTCTGATCCTCCAGCTTTCCCCAGTCTTGGGATTACTGCTGTTGTGTCACCATGGTTGGAACCCAGGTCTTCAAGCATGCTAGGCAAGTACTCTACCAACTGAGCTACATCCTCAGCCCTCTCATTTCTTTCTTTTTAAAAAGATATTTTATTTATTTATTTGCAACAGAGAGAGAGAGAGAGAGAAGAGAGAGAGAGAGAGAGAGAGAGAGAGAGAGAGAGAGAGAGAGAGAGAGAATGGGCATGCCAGGGTCTTCAGCAGCCGCTGCAAATGAACTCCAAATGCATGCACCACTTTGTGCATCCAGAGTTAGGTGGGTACTGGGGAATCGAACTCAGGCCATTAGGCTTTGCAGGCAAGCACCTTAACCACTGAGCTATATCTCCAGCTCCTCTTTTTTGTTCTGAGTGTGTGATCAAATCACTTTTTAGGGAGTTTGATGGTGGGGAAGGGCTGAAGAGTTCAACCTGACCTGACATTCTTAACAGAGCTCCATGGCTTCCTAGTGGCTGAAAGCCTGCTTATTTCTTTATACATTCTTCCCATTGATCAAATTAGATCAAACAACTCCTCTGAAACTTTAAACAATGTAGAACAATCAATCGTGTTTGTTTTGATGATCAGGATGATGACACTGTATAAAAGTAGCTTATTAACCTACTTTCCAAGTCTTGCCTGTCAGTTCTGAAGCTGCTTCTGGAAGCCATTGTCTAACTCAATGGACACAATGTGGCTATTTAAAGTGTAGCTCCAGGCTATGATCTCTGCTTTTCCTTTGTCCCTGACTTAGAGTCTCCTCAAGCTGCGCAGAATCAGAGCAAGCCTGTGGATCCTGCGTAACACCCACTTGCTCCCCAGGTGCCCAGAGAAGGCTTCAGAAGCAACAAACCCATGAGTGTGGTGCAGCTGCGTTCCTCAGCCAGATGGAGGTTGGAGTCCTGGCTTTCTGACCCCTGCTGACTAACCTGTGATGCTGACACCCTTTGGGTACCATAGTGTGTGCTCACTGAGACTTACTACAAGTGGCTAAGTTCTCTCTCCTTCCTGCCTGGGGCTCCACCCAGACTCTGTGGAACACATCGGGGATAATAGTTGCTCTGGAAGACTGTGGTGGAATGAGGTGAGGTCTGGAATGCAATTCCCTCTACTCTGGTGGGAACCTCCCTTTTCTCTGTGCCAAGGAGGGGACGGAGGCCAGGATGGGAATCTTTGCTGTCCTGCATACTTGTATTCTCTCTCTCTCTCTCTCTCTGGTTTTTCGAGGTAGGGTCTCACTGTATCCCAGGCTGACCTGGAATTCACTACGTAGTCCCTGGCTGGCCTCAAACTCATGGCAATCCTCCTACCTCTGCCTCCCAAGTGCTGGGATTAAAGGCGTGCACCATCATGCCTTGCTTTGTACTCTTAATACTGTAAGCATGCATTCAAGAATATCCTTGGGCTGGAGAGATGCTTCAGTGGCAAAGGGTGTTTCCTGCATAAGCATGAGAGCTTGAGGTGGCCTGAGTTCAAATCTCCAGATCCCAAGTAAAACAGTTGGGTGTGGCCACGTGTGCCTGTAACCCCAGCCCCACAGGACAGCAGAGACCCGACTGATGGAGCCAAACACCCAATGTTTTACTCGGGCCTCTGCAGGTGAGTGACCCCTGCTGCGGGCATATGGGGTGCAGCAAGTACACATCCAAGTTCAACACACACACACACACACACACACACACACACATACACACACACACACAATGTCATTTTCTGCAAGCAATATGGTGGGAGCAATGATTTCAAGCATGACCTCTCACATGTATCAAACAAAGAGGACTGTGATCAGGTTCCTTTGGGAAAAACTGAAATTCTAAAATTTTCTCAGTTCATATTTTTAATATTTTTATTTTAAAAATATTTTATTCATTTGCAAGCAGAGAGAGACAGAGAAGAGAGACAGACACAGAGAGAGAATGGACATGCCAGGGCCTCTTGCCGCTACAAATGAACTCCGGATGCATGTGCCACTTTGTGCATCTGGCTTTATGTGGGTACTGGGGAACTGAACCCAGGTCGTTAGGTTTTGCAGTCAAGTGCTTTAACTGCTGAGCCTTCTTTCCAGCCCTAGGAGCTCATTTTTAAATGGAACAGAGATTCACATCTGCAGGGAGGATCAAGGCAGACACTGCATAACTTCAAAGGTGGCCGCTTTGGAGATCTTGTATGACACTGTAGCTTAGGCTGGCCTTGAACTCAGGATTTCCCTGCCTCAGCCTCTTGGGTGTTGGGATTATAGACCAGAGCCACACTAACTGGCTAAATAGTTCACATTAAAAATTTTTGGTTTAGAAATTTTTATAGTCATATAGCTGTATTAAAAAGATAGTAGTGGGGCTGGAGAGATGGCTCAGCATTTAAAGGCACTTGTTTGCAAAGCCTGACAGCCTGGGTTTGATTCCCCAGTACCCACATAAAGCCAGATGCACACAGTGATACATGCATCTAGAAATCGTTTGCAGCAGCTAAAGGCCCTGGCATGCCCAAACTCTCTCGCTCTCTCTATCTCTGTCTCACTCTTGATAGATATAGAGATAGATAGATAGTGAAGAGATTTTCTATATACCTCAAAAACTATTTCCACTATTTTTGAGGGGGAGTTCTTGCTATAGCCCAGGTTGATCTGGAATTCACTTTGTAGTCTCAGGGTGGCCTTGAACTTAAGGCGACTGATTCTCTTACCTCTGCCTCCTGAGTGCTGGGACTAGAGGCGTGTGCCACCACACCCAACAGTTTCCACTATTATTAACATCTTACATTAGTATGGTACATGTGTTACAATTAATGAGCCAATAGTGTTACAGTACTAGTAACTAAAAAGTCAATATCTTTATTTATTTATTTATCCTTTTTTTTTTAAGCAGTGTCTCCCTCTGGAGCCCAAGCTGGCCTTGAACTCATGCAATGTTCCTACCTCAGCCTCCTGATTCCTGAGATTAAAGGTATGAGCTACCACACCCAGCCTTATGTTTTAACTTAAAGTTTTTGTCTTTTTTTTTCTATTTACAACACCAGATGCATGCACCACTTTTGCGTCTGGCTTTATGTGGGCCCTGGGCATTGAAGCCTAGTCCACAGCCATTGCCAGCAAGCACCTTTAACCACTGAGCCATATCCCCAGCCCCTTAACTTTAAATTTTTGTGATCCTTGTTTTTACATGAAAACTTAAATTTTTCTTCATAACAAGTTAAAATGGATGTTTGGGATGAATGGATATGAAACCGTGGTACATACACAATGAAATGTTATTCAGCCATAAGGAAAAATAAGAATATGAAATGTGTAGAAAATAGAATTGGAAAATATACTGAGTGAAGTAACTCAGGGTCAAAAAGAGAAACATCTCCTATTCTCTGTTGTATGCAGATCCTGGCTGCTAACACACACACACACACACACACACACACACACACACACACACACATATGCATTTATGCGGGAATGAAAACTAGAAAGAGGCTATTGAGAAGGGAAAAGAGGCTTTAAGGGGTGAGGAGTAGTAGAATACATGTAAGATGACACTGGAAAGGGGGAGCTCTGGGGTAGGGGGAAAGGTTTAAGCAAGGGGTACCTGGGAGAGAGGAGAAGTTGGGAGGGGGAGAATTAACTAAAACTAAGAATGTTTGAAAAAGTTATCTACAGAAGCCTGATAATGGGTAAGCTAATTAAAAAAATAAAAGTTTTAAAAAGTTTAAATAGAAGCAGTCTAGGTGAATGGATAAAGCTGTTCCCAGAAGGCACCAGTGATAAAATGAAAGGATGGGCTACCTCTCACTAGTCAGGGAGACCCCAAAGCGTTCCAGCTTCTCCCAAGGTCTTTCTGACTGATGTGTATGGAGAAGGTAACTGCACCAGGGAGTAGATAAATAGTAGGCAGAGGAGATAGCATAAACAAAGCAGGGTGTTGAGGCATGAGTGTATGTTGTATTTATTCTCAACTGCATTGTAAGTCCATAGGAATACTCATCATAAGACAGCTTGCTTGGGGCCAGGCTCCCACTCAGCAAAGGTGATGAGATGCTTCCCACTGCCTGGGCTCGAGGCACAAACTACAGGGCCCCAATCCATGATGGCTGTACTAGGATGCCAGTCATGGCCCAGCTCAAAAGCTGGGTGGGCTGTATCCTGCTCACTACATCCATTTTCCTCTTAACTAACTTGGCCCCCAGAAGCCATAGCTCTCAGGGGAGGGGGTGGCAGAGTGGTTCACATTATGGTGAACAAGGTCAGAGCAGTAACAGGAAGGGGCCTGGGTATATAGATACAGCCCCCAAAGGTATATCCTGAGCCATCTACTTCTTCAAGCTGGGCCCCACCTCCCAATAGTGTGTTCAAATTCCAATCAATCAGTCGTTTAACTTGCTCATTAGGCCACAGCTTCATGACCTGATCATCTTTGAAAACATTCTCACAGACACATCCTAGGTGTGTTTTACTAACCTCCTAGGCATTGCTCAATCCAATCAACTTGAAAATCAAGATTCATGGTCACACCTGGATTTGATTCCCCTCCCTCATACACTTGTTTCCTGGAGTCACTTCCCGGAAATGTACTTGGAGTAGATGCTGATGGCACCTCCCAAGGTCCTCTTCCAGCTCCATGCATATGAACTGTTAACCATGCATACCTGCACCCATATCAGGATTGACTTTGGTTGATTGGCATTACCTCACCAAGTGCCCAAGAGGTTCCATTCTAATTCTATGGAATCAATCAATTTTCCAAGGTGCCCCGATTCCTCTGTAATGGAAAGTAGTATCTGAAAACTAAGGTCTGGGTGCTAAGGTGGGCTCACTTCTGCTGGGGAAGGATTGTCTAGGCTCTGTTAGTGGACAGAGCTAGGAAGTGCATGTATGTATATTAATTCATGCATATACATATGCATACAGCTATACAATTTCTGACCCTGTCTTTATACTTTAGAATAAACACTCATGAGCTTTTATTCTTAACTCCAACTTTAAGCAAGCACCTTTAACCACTGAGTCATCTTCTGAGTGCTTCTGGTGCCAACTTCAATCCAGCACCACTGGGTCCATTCTTGTCTTAACTCCTTTCCTTATTTGTAACCTCTTTTTCAAGAAAATGGCTCTCATTATCTACTATATATTTTGTTATTTTTGTAACATTACTATGTATATAAAATTATTTCAAAATTTCTAACCTAACTCTGCTCAGAAAGAAATTTATTAACTAGGGTACAGAGATGTAGACAATTCACTATGGCTTTAGCTTGCAGTTTTCTGCCAGAACGTGATTTTCTAAAGTTACTTAGTTGGTTTCCTTCTTCCTCAATCCCTTCAGTGTGGCAATATGATGCATTGTAACACAATCCATCATAACTTGCAATCTATTTTAATACCTTTGAATACCTGCTAAATAGCTAAAATTTTACATGTAATAGAATTCACTCATTGTTGGGACCCTTAGGAGGAGATTAGGTCATTAAAAATTTATTCATAACAACACATATTACTATATGTTTTAACAAACACAATATTTGTATATCACCACCATCACCACCAATCCATTATCCCCCAAGTTCCCTCATACTGCCCAAACCCAGTCCCTGGCAATCATTCATCTACTCCCCAGCTCTCTTATATTTTTTTCTAGAATGTCATATAAAAGACACTGTACTGTCTTTTGTATCTGTTTTTTTGAGGCAGGTCTCACTGTAGCCCAGGTGATTGACCTGTTTTTTAATGTTCTGAGACAGGGTCTCACTGTAGCCTAGTCTGACCTGGCATTCACTTTGAAGTCCAGGATGGCCTCCAACTCATGGTGGTCCTCCTAATCTAGCAGTTAAAGGTCCTTGCTTGAAAAACCTGCAGACCTGGGTTGAATTCCCAATACCCACATAAAGCCAGATATACAAAAGTTGTACATACATCTGAAGTCCACTTGCAGTGACAAGAGGCCCTGGTGTGCTCATTCTCTCTCGGATCTCTTTCAAATATGAGAGGCTCAGCAGTTAATGAACAAGCAGATAAACGTAGGTTGGAATATCAGGGCTTAGCAAGTCCTTTAACTCCTGGCCTTCATTAACTTCATCTTTCAGATGGGAATGAAAACACCAAGTGGAGGTGCTTTCATGATTAGGGACAATGCAAACAAAGTGCCCAGGCAGTACTAGCTCCTTACACAAATGGTACTATTTACGGTGTTACAAATATTAGAGCCCACGGTGGGCGCTCTGGGCTTCTAATGCCATATAATCAAAGTGACATGAGGCTCCTGAACTCAGGGGACAATTGCTTCCTCTGTTAGGGGGTGAGTAGCAGATGTCAGAGGCTGACATGTTGATGCCATCAAGGTGCCAAGGTGAGGTTATACCGTGTCCTTTCCTGGATAAGCCCAATGAACCATAGCTTCTGAATGTCACCTTGTTGGCTTTCAGGGGCCAGTGCTGCATCTAAACTGGTTTAATCCAGGGGAAGAACCAGTTCTTAAAAACATCTTTTCTTTCCTTGCTACTTGGTGTCCTGGTTTTACAAGTGCCTTCCTTATTTTTTTTCTTTCTCTGTCTCAATGAATATCAACACAGCGACTAATAAATCAGCCACACTTTTTCTCCCCTTCCAAGAATATGTTTACGCGTCTGCCTTGGTGTCACCTTCTCTGATCCATTAAGAATAATGAAAAAAAAAAGGGGGGCTGGAGAGATGGCTCAGCGGGTAAGGCACTTGCCTCCAGTGCCTGAGGCCCCGGGTTCAATTCCCCAGGTCCCACATAAACCAGACCCACAAGGTGGTGGCCCTGGTGAGCTCTCTCTCTCTCTCTCTCTCTCTCTCTCTCTCTCTCTCTCTCTCTCTCTCTCTCTCTCTCTCTCTCTCCCCCCCTCTCTCTGCTTGAAAATGAATAAATAAAATATTTTTTTAAAAAAGACAATGATACTTTTAAAAAAAAAGAATAATGGGTGCGGGCTGAAGACGGCTCAGCGGTGAAGACGCTCACCTGCAGAGCCGAACCATCTGGGTTCGAGTCTCCAGCACCCACGTAAGCCAGCTGCACAGGCGGCGCATGTTGTCTGCAGTTCCTTTGCAGAGAGCCTCGAGGCCCTGGGGCATCACCTGGCCCGAGCGGCGAGTTGCGCGCGCAGCATCTCCGTTGCCGTGGGAACCGGGGCGCCCGCCTCGCTTTGCTTTGCGGCGCGTCGCGCAGAGCGGCGGCTGTCATGGCGGAGGCCCTGTGGAACACGGACACCGGGGAGGCCGTGTATCGCTCCCGGGACCCCGTGCGCAACCTGCGCCTCCGGTAGTCACCGCACCTACGGGTCTAGGCTCTGGGGTAGCTCCAGCCGGAGCCTCTCGGGGTTCTGAGGTCCCCGTTGCCGCTTGCCACCCCTCTCCGGATCTCTGCGCATCTTCTCCCACCATCCCTTCCTCCATTGTCAGCCCCCAAGCTTGCACACCTTCCAGGACCACCCAGGTCTTTCCCAGCCCTTGCCGCCCTCCGGATCCCTTGGGTCTCTGGCTCCCTGGCACATCCTCTCTGTCCTCCCCACCCTCCTCTGTGGTTGTGCGTCTTTCAAACATGTATTGTGGACTTCTCTTTTCTCGACAGAGTTCACCTGCAGAGGATCACATCGAGAAGTTTCCTTCATTACCAGCCCGTTGCCCAGCCCGGGAAAGACCTCATAGACTTGGCCACTTTTAGGCCTCACCCAACTGCTAGTGGGTATTCTGGTGACCATGTGTCCCCTTGGGGGTTGGGGGTCTGGGGAGTAGAGTTACCTCTTCAAACGGTAGGTCTAGGGGGCTGGAGAGATGGCTCAGTGGTTAAGGCGTTGGCTGCAAAACCTCATGACCATTTCCATCTATTCCACGGAAAGCCAGATGCACAAGGTGGTGCATGCATCTGAAGTTTGTTTTTTAGTGGACGCCCATTCTCTCTCTCTCTCTCTCTCTCTCTCTCTCTCTCTCTCTCTCTCTCTCTCTCTCTCTCTCCATGCAAATAAGTAAATAAAATATTTAAAAACAAACAGTGGATCTAGGTCTGTGGTCTTAAACCCATACCTTTTTACAGAGGAAGAATGGAAGGGTTAAGAGGCTCATTCCTCTCCTCAGGTCGCATAGCTGGGAAATGTTGGAGCCAGGATTTGAAGCAGGCACCTTGACTACATTGTATCATGTACAAAAATGAAATACTGTATGATTTCTGCCATCAAGATACTGATCCAAATTGATGGTCATAGGTAGTGAAATAACAGATACTCTATACTTTTGGCATGTTATAAATTTGCCTAGAAATCTAAATATGAAAAATGAATTTTTGTCTAAGAGAAACTATGTGCCAGACTCTTAATTATATATGTAAACCAATTTATAAACAATTTTACGTGAAAATGTGCATGTGAGCATCACCTGTGAATTTCCTTATCTGGGAAGCCAAAAGAATGGAGAGGACAGGGTGATTATTTTGGTTTACTGGTCTTTCATCCTTTTGTTATTTTTTGGTTTTTCGAGGTAGGGTCTTGCTCTAGCCCAGGATGACCTGGAATTCACTCTGTAGTCTCAGAGTGGCCTCCAACTCACAGTGATCCTCCTACCTGTGCCTCCGAGTGCTGGGATTAAAGACTCCTTTTGTAATTTCTCTGAACACATCACCTTAGACCACTTGGCCATCTTGACTTCCCTGTTATTTCTTTTTCTATTTAGAAATATTCCTAGGCAAAAGGGAGGGATAGTGGATTGTAAAAATATGTATCTGAGAAAGACACTCAGCTGGGAGTATATTAAATGTTAGGTTTTTAAAAAATATGTTTATTTATTTGAGAGAAAATCGACATGCCAGGGCCTCTTGATGCTGCAAACAAACTCCAGACTCATGCACCACTTTGTGTATCTGGCTTACGTGGTACTATGGAGTTGAAATCAGGCCAGCAGACTTTGCAAGCAAGGCCTTTTAGCTGCTGAGCCATCTCCCCAGCCCCAGATTTTGATTCTTTTTTGTTGTTTGAAGTAGGGTCTCACTCTAGCCCATGCTGACCTAGAACTCACTTTGTAGCCCTAGGCTGGACTCCTACCTTAGCCTGGGTGCTAGGATTATAGGTGTGCACCATTATGCCCTGGCTAAAATTCTGTTCTTTAATAAATCATTTCTTTTTCTTCCCTGTCCTCTCTTGATGCTTGGTCTCCCAAGTTATAGCATTTTTGATTCTGCTGTGTTTTCAGCAATAGGAAAGATGCCAAGTTCTTAACTACCAATTGCAGACAGGATTGAGGAATATGACCCTCCCACCTATATCCAAATTTCACTTCCTAAAACTGAGATAGATAAAATATTTCCTAAAAGGCAGCATTACCTTTTGTTCAAATTAGGGTAATAATTAAGACTTCTCTGATCCTCAGATCTTGTCTTCTGCTCATACTAACCAGAGTATATCCACAGCACCACTGGTCTTTGTTTAGACTGAGTGGTTAATAAGTCTCTGAACTCCAGCAGTAACTTTGAAGCCAGGCCTGCTGGCATCCATCTGTAAACCCAGCATGTGGGCGGCTCAGACAGTTTGAGGCAGAAAGTCTCTGTCACAAGCAACAAGCCCTCCCCCCAACACAAAACAAGTAAATATGAACAGGGACTTTGGTTATAACCAGCCACAAAGCAAGAAGTGCTGGTCTGACTCATCCTGTTGTTTGGAGGTGGACACCGCCCAGATGAAGAGGAGGAGGAAGAGGTCGTGATTGGCTGGCAGGAGAAGCTCTTTAGCCAGGTGAGCCAGCCTCACTCTTGGTCTACTCTACTCTAGCCCCACTGAGCTGGTACATGTTGTTGAACTGGTTTCCAGAAAAGCTAGGCATTTATACTTTCCCCTGTTGTGTTTATTGTAGCCGTGTCACATAACGACAACCTCGCCTCAGCTTAGAGCTTTGGGTCATGCACTTTGTGTCTTCAGGCTCTATGCCGTGGATAGATTCATCAGACAATCTCTCTGGCTTCTTTCAGCACTAACACTCTCAGATCCTCTGCCCACCATTATTTACACAAATGAGCGTTGGTTTCAAAAACATGTCACATAGCATAAACTCTGTAGAAGTGATTAGGAACCTACATTTGATGATCTGTGGTGACCTCAGTTTGAAGTAGATCTGTACCAAAGTGGATCAGCATGTCAGACTCCTTTGGATCACCAGTACCGCCAGGAGATCCTGAAGCTGGAGTGTTCTGGTGGCAGGAAGAACCGGCGAATCTTCACCTACACTGACTCGGACAGATACACTGACTTGAAAGAGGTAACATTCTCTCCAGGGCATTATGGCTTCCCTCTTTGCCTCCCTTATTTTCCAGTCACCTCAACATTTCCTGAGTGTTAAGTCAGAAGCATGGTAAGGGGCGATAGGTGGCTATTCTAGAAGCTGCTCTGAGCTGCTGGCAGCCAGGTAGGAGTAGAGAAGGCACAGTCTGTCAGATGGGATGGCCACTGTCCTCTGTCTGCTTGGAGGTCTGGGATTGCTTGAAGTGCAAACTGACAAGACAGGTAGGTGGAGTCTAGAACAGTCTAGATAAAATTCAACCTAAATTCTGAGTTTATGGGTTTGAAAAGGAATTTGGATAGTCATGGAAAATGGTGGTGCCTTCAATTTGTCTATGCCATTGTATCTTTGTGGACTTGTTTTACATTGTCTTCAGGCATTGTTCATGTTTTTCTTCTGAGGGAGATTTTAAAACTCCTTGAAGGTAAAACCTACGTTTTCTTTGCAAAAATATATTTTTAAAATTTATTTGAAAGCAGAGAGAAAGAGAGGGTGGGCCTTGATACTATGACAAACTCCAGATGCATGTGCCACGTTGTGCAGCTGGCTTTACATGAGTACTGGGGAATTGAACCCAGGCCATCAGACTTTGAAGCAAGTGCCTTTGACCACTGAGCCATCTCTCTAGCCTGAACCTACATTTTCTGATTTTTTAGTCTGTGATCTTATATGTATTGCTGCAAAGAGACATTAGCAGAATGCTTTTGAAATATTGAACTGCTTTCTCCAGCAGAGCTGTGGGCTGGTATCATAGATTTTGGACTGTTTTGGAAAATGTAAAAAGAAAATACTGTTGGTGCTTATATACCCACGTGAGAATTTTCCACAGGATACTGGTATCCCATTTGCCATTTTCCAGCCAGCTAGCTAACTTCAATATTAAGCACACTAACTCAACTTTTTATCAGCATATATGAAGTTAATATTAGCATAATTCACTTCCGTAATCTTCGGACATGGTAGGATTCTCCTGTGGATTGTTCATACCACCACGACCTCCATCAAGTCCTGGAGGGGGTTTTGGAGGGAAGACTTCCCTTCAGGTGCTCGGCCCCATGTGGTCCTGACCAGGTTGCACTCACTAGGATGTTTTCTTTTCCCAGTATGGTCAGAAAATAACCACTGCAGCCAGTGACGTGCCATCGTTTTTGGCTGAGCGAATGGCAAATGTCAGGCGGCGACGGCAGGACAGGCGAGGGATGTGAGTGTGAAGGGCAGGGTGTCTTTGTGGGCCTCACCTACCTGTGTTCATGGCATGTCTACTGACCTGAGCCTTCCGTGCTATTTGAACCCCACGGGGGAGTAGGGTCTTCCCCTCTAATCCCCTTCAGGCTCTTCATGGGGTATCAGAAAATGACCCTTCTTTCTGTGGTCTTTCCCAGGGAGGGCAGCAAACTCAAGTCATGCATTGTCACCTGGGAACCCTCAGATGACTTCATCAGGAACAACCATGCCATTAACACCCCTCTTCAGACAATGTACATCATGGCTGACCTGGGGCCCTATGGGAAGTGAGTCACAGCTCAGTTCTCTCTCCTTTTTTCCTGTCTCTAACCAGCACTTTCCTATTGTAGTCATGGAGTTTGTGAGAGGGAGGCTCTTTTTCTTTGTTATATTCAGAAGAAAGCATGTTCCTGTGTTCTCACCGTGTCCTCTGTCCTCTCCTGGAAGCACTTGACCCCCTTTCCACCAGTAACTCTGAACGTTGACATTGATTTCCTGGCCCTAGGCTTGGCTATAAGACGAATGAACATATCCTCTGCATTCTGAAGGTGGACAGCAATGGTGTGATCACAGTGAAGCCTGACTTTACTGGCCTCAAGGAACCCTACAGGTGAGGTGAAGAAGCAGTGGCCGACACTGGTGTTCCTTCCCTGGATTCCCTTTTGGCCTGTAGTTGAGCAGATTCCCAGAAATCCCTTTGTTCACAAACTTTTAAATTCCCAGGCAGTGGCTTATATTCTGTTCTGGGTCATAGGCTCTTAGGAAACTGTCAGGAAAAGTACAGCCGATTTGAAAGGAATCACTTCAGCAGTCTGGTTAAGTGAGACAGTCTCTGCACTGCTGAGTGTTAGTAGGGACAGGCCAGAACAGGGGAGGTGAACTGGATGGACTCTCATCTCTGTGCCAGCACTTGGGTGACAGCACTGAGAGTCAGAAATCACCTCAGCTAACCTGTCTCCTTCAGGTGAGAACTGGGTGTTTTAGGGTTCCCCTGTCATCCAGACCTACATGTTCCCAGTTAGTCTGTTGCCCTTTGTACTTTGCCACTTTGTTTCCCTCTCCTGAGCTTCAGTGAAGATGAATCCTGGGCCAGCCAGGTCTGGAGAGCCCATCTCTTCCCTCTGGAAGTGATACTTTGTGGCTTTGCCCTTACAGAATTGAGACCGAGGGAGAGAAGCAGGAGCTCTGGAAATACACAATTGACAACGTGTCATCCCTCGCACAGCCAGAGGAAGAGGAGCGGGAACAGCGTGTGTTCAAGGACGTAAGAGCTGATTCATTCCCTGGCCCAGAGAGAGATCCCTATCCCTGGAGCCGGAGGCCAGGTCTGAGGCAGATGTTGATGGTTGCTGAGGAAGAGCTTGGCCCTTCACAACACCCCCAACCTCCCAGAAAGCATAGCTGACCTAGCAGACATAGTTATAACAATGGCCACCTGTTTGACCATGCTCTGTACCATGCACTTCACATACATTCCACTTAGATCATACCACCCTTTGAGGGGAGCAGTTTTACCATTTCATAAATGAGGATACTGAGCTTGAAGAGCCAAATAGACACGGAGCTTATAAGCATGAGAACCAGGATTCCATTCCAGGCCAGCCATCTCCTCAGCCTCTGGGCATCATTCTCCTTAGTTTATTAATTTGGGAGTTGGAAGTTGATCTGGTTTTTTCACTTTATGTCCCTGACTGGCTTGAACTCACAGCAATCCTCCTTCAGCCTCCCGAGGGTGGGGATTACAGACACGAGTTACCACTGGTTTATACATCCTTTTAAAATGTTGGTGGCTGGGGTGCTTAGGCCCCTAGCATTCCCTGGGATTTTCCAACTATTGCTTTTTTTTTTCTCCCTCCCACTCAGAACTGAACCCTGGTCTGGCTTGAGCTGCATTTTGAGGGTTGGTTTGCTTTGTTTCCTCAGCTTTATGGCCGACACAAGGAGTACCTCAGCAGCCTCGTGGGCACAGACTTTGAGATGGTGGGTAACTGGCTTCCCGTGGCACTGGGAGCTGAGTTAGGCAGAGGATTCTGACTGTGGGCAAGCACTGGTGTCTCTCCAAAGGTGTACTCTGCAGTGTGAAAGGAAGCCAGAGAAGAGTTCTGAGACATGGCATATTGACAAGAACTATTAATGCATAGTACAGGGCCTGAAAGAGCCTGTGCTCTGTGGGCTTTCTCTGGGGATAGAGTGGTGTGGGTGGGTGTTGGGTGGTAGGAAGAATATTTTGACATTCCTCAAATTTGGGTGGTTTTCAATTTTTTTTATTCATTTTCAAGCAGAGAGAGAGAGAGAGAGAGAGAGAGAGAACACCAGGGCCACTACCTTGTGGGTCTGGCTTATGTGGGTCCTGGGGAATTGAACCTGGGGCCTTAGGCACTGGAGGCAAGTGCCTTAACCGCTGAGCCATCTCTCCAGCCCCCGGTTTTCAATTTTTATCAGGAATAATACAATATTTATTAATAGTTAATTTAAACATAAAGATGAAAATTGTCTTCCTCACCTTTCACGTGAGTGTCACCTGTAGAAGGGGATTTGGTGTCCTTTCTGCTAATTATTTTGGTTCTTAAAAAACAGTACTAGGGGGCTGGAGAGATGACTCAGCAGTTAAGGCACTTGCCTCCAGTGCCTAAGGCCCTGGGTTCAATTCCCCAGTACCCACAACCCACATAAGCCCGACCCACAAGGTGGTGGCCCTGGTGTGCGCTCGCGCTCTCTCTCTCTCTCTCTCTCTCTCTCTCTCTCTCTCTCTCTCTCTCTCTCTCTCTCTGCTTGAAAATGAATAAACAAAATTAAAAAAAAAAAAACAGTACTAGGAAAATGGCTCAGTGACTAGTGGCACTTACTTGTAAAGCCTGCCAGCCCAGGTTCAATTCCCTAGCATTCACATGAAGCCAGATGCAAAGTGGTACATGCATCTGATCCCAGCATGCTTCTGCAGTGGAGTCAGACCAGATAGTCTGACGTTCATTTTCAGTTTGGTATTTGATTTGCAGTGGTAAGGGACCCTGTCTCAAAGAAAGTGGAGCACAAACACCTCAAAATTGTCCTCTGACCTCCACATGCACACCATGGCATGTGTCCCCAGATGCATATACACACACAGATAAAATTTATAAAAACATGAATAGTTTAGGCCAGTTATTGTGAGTTCCTGTTATGGGTCTTCCCTCCTTCCAGGAGTTCTGTTTCTAGATCTGTAAACAATGATGGAACTGCTCATTAGTTTTGCTCTGTCTGTCTCTAAAACATTACTTTGTATTGTTTTCAAATTGCATAAGCAATAGATGATCCTGTGAAAAAGTTAGATAAGGCAGATATACAAATGATTTAAAAAGAAATTACCATTTGAAGGAATCTTCCCATTGTATACCATATGTATTGACATCCCTGACATTGAACTCATGTACTTTTGGTCTACAAATTTTATAAATAGGAAAGTTCCATAGAGAGATGTCAGAGTGGGGAGAAAGTAGAGTAGAGTAGCCCGGAGTTTGTTATCCAGTGTCAGGTCTGCAGATTCAGGGGCGGAGCTGGAGGAAAAGTGTGGGTTCCCTCCAAGCCCGACATGTTCCCACTTCTCTCCTCCGTAGACTGACCCAGGTGCCCTCCGGCTGTTTGTGAATGGAGAGGTAGGTAAGTGTCTTCCCAGACAGAGGTCTTTTGATGCCAGGCAAGGGTCTGGTGCAGCTGTGAGGGATCCAGTCCATCTTGGCTTACTCCACACCACAACCAGGCTCCATGTGGTGGGGAGAATGTTGAGTCATTTCTGGAAACAGGGAGTTTGGGCCCCTCACAAGGCTTATTTCCAAAGCATGTGTGCCCCCCCCCCAGGCCCCCGGACTGGACTGGGTGGTAAGGGTAGTAGGAGAATAAGCTAAAATAATCTCTTGTTTTTTTCTCTTTAAGTTTCAGCCCGTGGATATGAGTATGACAATCTCTATGTCCATTTCTTTGTGAAATTGCCAGCCAGTAAGTGATATTCTTATGTCTCCTCTTTCACACCTATTCTGACAGTTCTTTTAAAAAATATTTCTTGTATATAAGTATTGTGTGTGTGTGTGTGTGTGCGCGCGTGTGCCGTGGTGTGTATGTAGGAGTCAGAATCACCTTTCAGGTGTTGATCTTTGTCTTCCCCCTGGCTTCAGACAGGGTCTCTTATGTTCACCACTGTGTTTGCCAGGCTAGCTGGCCCACAAGTTTCTGGAAGATTCTCCTATCTCTGCCTCCCTTCTTTCTCTAGCCAGGTGCTAGTCCTACAGCGTCCAGCTTTACATGAAGTCTGGACATCTAAACTCAGGCCTTCATGATTGCCTGGCAAGTGCTTTACTTGCCAGGCAATCTCCCAGACCTGAGCCATCTCCCAGACCTCTTCTGACCATTCTGAGGACATTTGGTCACGCTTTCATCCCCACTCCCACTGAAACTGGGACTTTTCTTTTCAAGGTCATTGATCATTTCCATTTTGCCAAATCTAGTGGTGACTTCTGTTTTCAGCTTACTTGACCTCTTTGAAGCATCTGACACAGCTCACTTTTCTTCATAAAACATTTTTCTTGACTTCTGGCGCTACATTTTTTTTCTCAAAAGTGCGAAGCTCATTAGGGGCTCAACAGGCTCCTTCGATTCTTCTGTCGATCTTAAATTGTGAGAGTGTCTTAAGGCTGGACCCAGGTCTGTTTTAATTTCTTCTGTAGTCTTCCCAAGCCATCACACCCATCCCATGACTGAATTCCAGTCATGCATCTCAGACACTCGGGTTTCTGTTTTTAAAAAGCCTTAACTTCTCCCATAGCTCCAGATTCATATCCAGTTACCTGTTGGTCATTTTTGACCAAGAACTCTAAATCCCCCTCCTCTTCTGAAACTCCCCTCCCTGGTCTTTTCCATCCTAGCACATGGTCAACGCAGCCACTTAGCTGCTGATTCCAGAACTCGAGGAGACAACCTCGATTGTTCATTTTCTGCAGTTCCCTAGAGCCAGTCCACCACAGTTCCTGTCACCTGTCGTCTCCTGCTTATCTCCCACCAAGTCACCACTGTCTGAACTTAAGCCTGAGCTAAAGCATTAGCTTCTGACCTGTCCTCTTGCTTCTTCTCATGTCCTCTTCCCACCGCAGTTCATTTAAAATGTGTTCCATAGCTGCAGTGAGCTTTGAACAATGCAAACTAGGCTGGGCATGGTGGCGCGCGTGTGCGCACACACACACACACATGCAATCCCAGTACTGAGTGGCTAAGGTGGGAGCTTGAGCCCAACTTGAGCTATATAGCAAGTTCCAGAAGTTCTAGGCTACGTGGGCTATATAGAGAGGCTCTGTCTCAAAACGAACAAGCAAACACAAACCCCCCCCAGCTGTATGTTTCCCCTCCACTGGATAAAATCAAATCTAGACCCCCTACATCAAAATGAGCTGGTTTCTCTGTTACTGATTTTGTTCTTGGATGCTGCTGACTTCATTGTGACTGTCAATCTTTCAGGACCAGTCGCTGTGTGTGAAAACCTTTCTGCCTCATATTTGCATGGCTACTTCTTGAATGTATTACTGTATTACTGTATGTGTTGCTGTATTACTTCTCTCACGCGCAATGTAAATGGGCCTCCAAGCCACTCAATGACATCATCACCTTGCTATATTTTTAGGTTTTGTAGGGTCTTTTTAAAATGTATGTGTGTATATTATATATGTATTTTTATTTGTGTGAGTACTGGTGTGATCTATGTGTATGCATGTTCTCTATGTGTTTTTATGTGTGTGGGCACATGTGTGTAAATGTGAGTGTGTGTGCAAAGGCCAGAGGTTGACATCTGGGGTCTTCATCAGGGGATTTGACTCCACCTTACTTTGTGAAGTAGAGTCTCTCACTATACCTATAGCTCAACAGTTTGGTTAGACAGACTAGCTAGCCAGCAAGCCCTAGAGATCCTCTTCTCCAGCACGAGATTAAAGGCATGCACCATCATGCCTGGCATTTTCCATGGGTGTCAAAGATCCTGTCAGGTTCTCATGCCTCGTGCAGCACATGTTTTACCTACTGAGCCATCTCCCCAGCTGCTTTTTGTAGGTTTTGTCAGTTAGTGTGTCAACAAGTGAACAAAGAAAGGTCAATGAGTGAGTGAACAAGTGAACAAAGAAAGGAACTTTGTGTTGTTCTCCGTGGCTTGCTGGCATCTTTGGTGAGCTTACTTGTTTGGTCTTTGGCTTTCAGACTGGACAAGCCCAGCATTCTCACAGCTGTCAGGAGTAACCCAGACCTGCACCACCAAGTCCGTGGGGATGGTATGAAGGAAGAGAGGGTGTCTGGAAGGGAGTGACAGTCTACTCCAGGTGGCATTTGAAGTTTCTTCAGACCAGCCAGCCACCAGGCCCCAGCTGAGCAACCCTGTGAGCCCCTGCAAGGCTGCCTGGCCAGGGCCAGCTTGGATTCGAGTGCCTCTTTGCATCTCAGCTTTTTATGTCCCACCAGGGAGATAATTCTTTATCCTGCATGAAGGTGACCTTGCCATTGGCTGAAGCAGAATGAATTCCAGGTGAAGCTTCGCTTACCCTGTGACACTCCTGTTTTTCAGGACAAGGTGGCTTACTTCTCCTACCCATTCACCTTTGAAGCCTCCTTCCTGCATGAGGATGAATCTGCTGGTGAGTTCCTCAGCGTTGGTGTTGGCCCGCTTCCCCTCAGCCAGCATCCTCTCTTGACCGTGGTCCCTCTGATGCGCTTCCTCCTTGCCCTAGATATGTTCCTGGAGTGGCCTGTGCTCTACTGTCAGGTCTTCTCACTGGACTTCTGGCAGAGGTATCGTGTGGAAGGCTATGGGGCTGTGATGCTGCCCACCACCCCAGGTAACCTCTTGTCCCTAACTCAGGTCCTAGGAAGCAGACTACCTCCAAAAGTCACATTGCATGCTGATAAGTAGGTTCATTGGGAATTTTGGAATTTGACTCACAGATTCCTTGCTCCTTTGAAGAAGCTCTCCCTTTTTAGTAAGAGTTAAACTGGAATTGACTTCCTGAAGCTGAGCAGCCTGATGGTCTCTGTTATGTGCTCTAAGCTCCTCTGATTGACTGACAGCCTCGATTGAGCAGTGGGCTCTCAGCATACGTGCACTGCGTGAGTTGGCATTCAGTTTGAAATAGAAGGGAAGGTTTGTTACTGTGTGCCAGGCCTTGTGCTAAATGCTCCTTCTCCATTTCTCCCAGCCACTCTGGGAGGTCTGGGTAAAAGCACAAGAGGCTCATGGAGGTTAGTTAACGAGCTTGTCCTGAGCACACAACTGACCCCTGGCACAGCTAAGATTAGAATTTCTGTCTTTGCAAACAGGTGCTCTTCACCACCACGATAACCTTCACCAGAGGTCAGGTCCTCTCCAGACCAGATGTTAAAATGGCACCAGAGCCCATGTCCTTGCTGGGAAGTCTCTGAGGGAACCTGGCCCCTTTCTCCTCTTCCCTGCATAGGCTCACACACCTTGACTGTGTCCACATGGAGGCCTGTGGAGCTGGGTCTGAGGGCTGAGCTGAGGAGGTTCTTCATTGGTGGTTCTCTGGAGCTAGAGGACCTTGCCTATGTGCGCATCCCAGGAGCCTTCAAGGTGACTTGTCTCCTGTTTCTGTTCTGCATACGGAGCCTAATCCAGGCCCCCTCAGTTGTTTATTGCATTAGCGTTATGTCTCCCTTCTTCCCATGGCTGGAGCTGGAAGTCATGCCCGTGCTTTGAATCTGTACTGCTGTCCTTGGAGAGTGCCAGGAACTAACGCACCTAGAGATTTCCCTGTCCAGGCAGAATTGTTGGTCCCTGCTTTCTCTCACACTGAAGGCCTCTAATCAGATGCAGAACACAATCCCAGGAAGCATGTACTCTTACTTATCTGCAAAGGAGGCTAGGGTGGTCCCTGAGTTACAGTCAGGAGACAAGTGGTGACAAGGTCTTGGTATTGGAGTTTCCCTAGAATAAGAATGCTGGTGAGGCCAGCATGGGGCCTCTCTAGGGGCTACAGAAACGGATCCTGTTGATGCATGAATTTTGGGGTTCAGGGGGTGACCCCAGATTTATAACTCCCAAGTTTAGGGTTCTTTCCTAATTTTTAGTGAAGAATAATAAAGACGGAACCAAGAAGGACAAATTATGAGCTATTGAGTTTATTTGAGGAGAAATCACAATTTGTGGAGTTTATTTAAAGGGAATTGGGACTGGGAAAGGAGGAGTGGAACATTTTCAGGTGGAAAACATACCTCCGAGAGATGGAAGTTAATGAGAAATTGAAGCTTAGAGAGTAAAGTTAGAATGAAGTTGGGAACCTGTGAGAGCTGGAGAGGCTGAGGCTTACAAAGTGAAGTTCAGAAGGGCTTGCAAACATGTGGAAAGCCAGATCAACTGGGGTTTAGAAGGTGAGGTTCCAAAGGGGCTGCAAACACATGGAGACATCAGCTCAAGGGGTAAGTGGGGGAAGGAGGAGATAGTCCACATGTCTGATCCAGAGTGAGCATCCACACATGGTAAATTGGAGACCATCAGACATATAGAACAGAAAGACCACAGTTAAAGAGACATTAAAGACAGGATTAGGTCTCCCTTCCCCACCTGGCTGAGTGGGGCTGGGACCCAAGACTCACATGGCGGGAAGTTCTGATCATAGACACTGACAAGAGTGTCTCAGGAAGAAGAACCCAGGAAAACAGGAAGGGCCCCACCTGGCTGTCACCTTTATAGGGTTTAGTTTAGGTAGGTGGGGAAAGCTCTGATTTGTTGTTAGATCTGGAGGTTGGATCATAGAGTCCACTCATATTTGGATGGGGCCGGGATCAGTGGGGTCAAGCAGGAGTTCTAATCCAATTTAGGAGTATTAATTCTTGTGTCATGAGAAATCAGGTGTTTGGCATCTCTGGTCTCTGGGCCTCTGTCCCTGGCTGAGACCTGCCTACCTTTCTCTATTCTGTCTCACTGTCTTGACTGTCTGCCCCAGGGGAAGCGCATGAGCCGCTTTGGGTTCCGCACAGAGACCACAGGCTCTGTCACCTTCCGCCTGTACTGTCTGCAACAGTCCAGGTGAGTGACCTTGGCCCCCTGCCTTGGACTCCTTGTCCCTAAGGGCGGGGGAAGAGAGCTGTGACCATGTGGTGGGCTTCCCTGCAGAGCCTTCATGGAATCGAACTCCCTTCTGAAAAGGATGCGGAGTATGTTGGATCGTCTGGAAGGATTCAGTCAGCAGAACTCTACACACATTGTGCTGGGTAGGTCCTTCCCTCCCCCAGATGTCCATCCACAGCCATCCTCCTCCCCATGCCACAGCCCCTGACTACATGGCAGTGTCTCTCTTGATTGCAGAGGCCTTCTGTCGAGCTCGGCACCGCATGCAGGAGGCCCGAGAGAGCCTCCCCCAGGATCTAGTGAGCCCCTCAGGAACCCTGGCTTGACTCCCTGCAGTCCTGGCCTGTGGTAGAAGAGAACAGGGCCAGCGCTCCACTTCACCTTTCTTGTTAGAGACCACATTGGTCCGCTGAGAATCGGAAGAGCTGCCGGAGATGTTGGAGCCTCGTGTGGCCCCTTCCAGTTACTATAATGGCAGTGTAGCAAGGCAGCTGAGCCCATCATTAGCCTGTCCTCAACTCCGCCTCTCTTCTGGGTTGTCTTAGTCTCAGTAGCAGAGGACTGCAGGAACTCCTCCTGCTCCACACCTGGTCAAAGGGAGCTTGCCTTCTTCCAAGAAAGAAGGAATGTGAGAGAGATCTCCAATCCTGCCTGCTTCCAAGAGAGCGAGGAGGGGGTATTTCTGGCTGAGTCTGCTCCCTTCCTTTCAGGGAGCTGGGGGCGTGGTGAGTTTGGGACATGGCCAGAGGTGGTTCCCAGTCCTTCCCCTTAGCTGGGCAGTGTCTTTTATTGTGGGGCATTTTTTTTTGCACATAAAAAGTATTTAATGTTCTGTGGATTGTTATTCCTAATGTTGCCTGCACTCTGTCCTCCCTTCCCCCACAGTGTTTCTTTTGGCTTTCTTAATTAAGCCCCCAAAAGAGATGCCAAGTTAAGTGCCAGCTTGCATCTTAGTGGCATTCTTCAACATCTGTGGCAAAGCATGGGAAGAGGCCACCCCTCCCCTGCAGTTCCTGCCCCCAGCCATGCTTTATTGGTAGAAGCAAAGCGTGCTGCCCAGCCTGTGGGTCCAGAAGACTGGGCTTTGTGGTTCTGCACTCAGGGTGGGGAAGCGGAGGAATTAAAGTAATAGAATCTATAAGCTGTCTTGCTAGGACCTCTCAGCTTAGCTCACAAGGCTGTGCCCCTGGCGCTGATTCATAAGCTCACACCCCAGAGGCTCCTGGGTGGGTGGGTCTGTCTCCACTGGCCTCTGGCTCCTGCAGACAGTAAAGCCAGCTCTGAGCCACATGTAGCAAAAGTGCCAATAGGAAACCGGGGGAAGCAACCTTACAGTCTTTCCCTGTCCCCTCATCTCCAAGCTTGCATGCTCCAGCGTGCATGCTCTGCTGAACTAAACCCCTTTTCTTCCAGACACACTTCCGGCCAGAAGTAACTGATACAATGTGTAAGGGACCTCCAGAAAGAGGACTGTTTTAGGTCATTAGTGATCAAACCGAGGATAGTGTGATGCTTCTACTTGCCCCCCAAAGTCCTAGGCCTTGTGTTATAGTCAGCCATATGCTGCTGGGATGAATCTTCAAACCAGGCACAATTTGGGGGAGGAAAGTATTTATTGAAACTACAGATTAAGGGGAAGTTCCGTAACAGCAAAGGAGACTGGCCCTCTTTCATAGGTCCGGGCAGAGAGAAAAACCCATCACCTACACCACACACACAATAGCAAACAGGCTCCTCTCATCTGGAAGGCCATAGACGTGACTGCTCTGAATGTGGAAAGTGGTCAGATTCTCCCCCCCCCCCCCCCAAAGAGGTGGTCCTGGAGCTCATTCAGCTTGGCTGGTGGCCCTGAGGCCTCCTAAGATGAGGTCAATGCCACCTGGTGGCAAGGAAGGGAATAGCACTGGTAAAAACCAACCTATGAGAAGTTCCTTATCCCAAGATGCCAAAGCTAGCTCAATGCAGGAAAAGCTGAAGGCCAGAGTGAAGAAGTGCTTGAGGCTGTTGGGGGAGGGCACATGCAGGTCCACACTGGAGCAGTGTCCCTTGTAGGGCCCCAAGGTTCTTCTGGACTTGGCTTCCCCAGAACCAGGGGCAGAAAGTTTTGGTAGGTGATGATTTGAAAGAAAGGACAGGGAAGGAGCCACCCCTGAGTACCACTCAGCTGACCTTCCTTAACACAGACACCTGCTTTTCAAATGACTGCTCAGACATGGAAACTGACAAAGTTAACCTTCCACTGATTGACGAGATACTGAAGTCCAGAGTCCCAGTTAGTGGTAAAATTAGAGCTAGAGGTGCACCCCTAATCACCCAGGCCCAGCTGCCTCCAGGCAGATTCCAGGTCACACGCTGAAGAAGGTGGGAGCCACTCCCTTAGATTGCACCTCATGCTGACACCCACAGCTCCCCACCTGGACCATGCACCCCCCCCCATGGTCTTCCAAGCCTCATTGTACAGCTTGTCTTTGCTCCAGCAAGGACTGAGGCACCCTGAGACTACATAGTGAATTCCAGGTCAGCCTGGGCTAGAGCGAGTCCCTACCTCAAAATAAATAAATAAATAAATAAATTTTAAACACAAATTGAAACTTCACTCTTCATACACAACAACAGAATTAAGAAAATCAAGTTCTGTCTCTTCATCTTTACAATCACGGCATCATCATCATGTATAGCAAGTCAATCTTTTTGTTTTTGAGACAAGGTCTCATGTAAACCAGGCAGGCCTTGAACTTGCTATGTAGCTGAGGATGACCTTGAACTTCTGATTTGACTGCCTCTACCTCCCAAATGCTGGAATTACATATGTACGCCACCAGATCTGGTTTATGCAGTCCTGGAGATCAAATCCAGGGCCTCATACATTTGAGGCCATCCTCTCCCAACTGAGCTACACCCTCAACTAAATTGATGGTTAAATGTGAGAACACACACTGTGCTGTGGGGAGGGAAGCATGGATTAGCTTAGACGGTTCTGGAGCCTTAGTCCTTGCTCTGGAAGCGAATGCACACAGCTGAGGGAGCCACTGTAGAAGTGGGAATTTTACAAATTAACCACAGTGCTTATAAGCAATAAAAACCCACTAACTTGAAGCTTACACTATTTATTAAAGCTAAATGGTACTTGTAGCACAACCCAAGATCTCTTTGGAGAAGGATTTTATTGCTGAAATTGTTTAGAATTACCACTGCAGGGTGATCACACAAGCAGTCTGACCTGCTAACTGTGCTGTGAATACATGTCAGGTCCCGACAGACGCACCCCTTATCTGTTGCACAAGGGTGGACAGCTTGCCGTGTTCTGTCCCTGGTTCTAGCATTTTGACCCTTCCTTCTCACCTTCAAGACAAAAGACTTCCAAGCCCGTCCACATTGCACCCCGACACACATATTGGGTCTCTGGAGAGAGGGAGGAGGGAAGTCCTGGGCTCTGAGCGCCTGAGGTAGAAAGGGGCTGCTCTGGGGCTGGAGAGATGGCTCAGCGGTTAAGGCACTTGCCTCCAGTGCCTAAGGCCCCAGGTTCAATTCCCCAGGACCCACATAAGCCAGACCCACAAGGTGGTGGCCCTGGTGCGCTCTCTCTCTCTCTCTCTCTCTCTCTCTCTCTCTCTCTCTCTCTCTCTGTATCTCTCTGCTTGAAAATGAATAAATAAAATAAAAAAAAAAAAAAGAAAGGGGCTGCTCTGCATGCTGTTCAGGGAAGCACAGGGTCCTAATGACAAGGTCACTCACAGCAACCCACATGCTCCATGCACCCCCCCCCCAGGACTTGTAGCACCTCTCCAGCCTCCACCTTCACTCCCCACACCCATCACACCCCAGCCTTGATGGATGCTCTGTGTTCCCCCGCCTCTGGGGTTCTTAGATACATCCCCTTGCCAGACTGTCTGTACTCACCCTTCCCTCCCCTCCTCCAGGAAGCCTCTACCATCCTTTCCTAATCACCCCCAAATAGGATCTCAGTTCCCCTCCCTTGGTCTGATGCTTCTCATGGCATATATTGTGCTTTACTGAAGGAACACTGGCACCATACCCATCTCCTGGGCAGGCGCCACCCTCTTTAGTGGGACCTGGGGTTGATCTTATTTATAGCAGTGTCCCCAGAACCCGACATAGGGCCATGCTAGAGCTCAGAGGTGGTACGTGAATGACCAGTGTTCAGTCTAACTCCCTGAATCCACATAGCCTTTCCCCTCCCCTAATCTCGCCTTTTTTACTTCTGGGCCAGTTAGGCCCTGCTGGGTGGTGGGTGGCTGAGCTGCCAGAGGGCCATGAGGAGGGACCGCCCATGTACTAGGAGCAGCAGTTGGGACATCTCCCAGGTTAGGTGTTTGGGAAGCTTACTCCCTGCGAGGCCCGTGTGAGCTCTTTTCTCAACCAGAATCTGCTTCCAGCATGATGGGTCTCCTTCCAGGCTTGACTGCGTCTCAGAGGCTGAGGTCTTCCTCAGAAAGGGAAATTCCAAAGCCAAAGGCCAATGCTGATCACACAGGACTAAGTGGAAGGCCGCTCTTAGGACGGTGATGTGGCTTAGTGCTTTCAGCAGCTCAGGGTCCTGTGTTCAATCCCAGCACAGGGGTGGAGGTGGGGGTGTGCACGGATTGGGTGGATGCATGCATGCCACAGCACATATGTGGAGGTCAGAGGTTGGGAATGGGGGAGGAGGGGAGTGGGGAAGGAGGAAGAAGGAAAGGAGGGGGAGGAGAGGGGGAGGGAGAGGAAGAACTTTTCTTAGGTCATAGGAGGTGACAAAGTGACTTGGAGTCCTCTGGGATTTGAGCTCTGACCAGCTAGCCCCTCAACTGCCTGTCCTCCCTCTCTCCTTCCCTTCTTCCTTCCCTCCCTCCCTCCCTCCCTCTTTCCCTCTTTCCCTTCTTCCCAGGGCTCTGGGAAAGTTGACCCTGCCGACTCCATCAGTCAGCATCCAGTCCCAGCTGCTACTTCATCCTGTCCCCAAAGCAGCTTCTCCTAAGGAAAGGGGTCTGGGGTGGGGGTCACATAGTCTAATCCCTTGTCTCTCTATTCCTCTGCCATCTGAGCTTGCTGGCTTTCAGCTCCTGAACAGGGCCTATCGGCTTCCAGCTGTGGGTCTCAACCATGAAGGCTCTTTCCATCTGCCTGAACAACTCCTACAGTGTCCAAGTCCCACCCAAGAGAGCCTGTCTTGTCCTCCCCCACAAACCATGTCTCCAGGTGCTGGGTCTTCCTGTCTTCAACCTTGCTGTTCCTTCCCTCGAAGGAAGCATCATTATAAGAATGGGTTGATTAAGCTCCTCCAGCTCCCTATAGGTCTGTAGAGAGTGCCATGCAAGAAGGCATGGGCGGGGCAGGGAGCTGGGGAGATGTCTCGGCGGGTAAAAATGCTTCTACCAGTGTCCGACCAGAGTCACGTCCCCAGAACCCACATAAAAGCAGGCTTCTATAATTCCAGCCTCCCTAAAGCAAGTTGGGAGGTGGAGACAGGAGAATTCTGGAAGCTTGTAGACTAGCTAGCAGTGAACAACCAAAGAGACTTGCCTCCAACAAGGTGGAAGACAAGGATCTATACCTGAAGTTGTCCTCTGACCTCCACATATGTGCTGTGGCATGCATACACCCACCCAACCCATGCACACACATACATACACAAACATTTTTAAAATGGTGTTTTCTTGGGCTGGAGAGTTCATTTCCCCAGTACCCACGTAAAGCAAGATGGACAAAGTAACATGCATTTGGAGTTCATTGGCAGTGGCTTAGTGACCCAGTGAGACCATTCTCTCTCTGTTTCTCTCTCTCTGCTTGCAAACAAATAAATAAAAATATATTTAAATGGTGTATTCTTATTTTATTGCTCACTGTAGCCTCAGTACCTAACAGCACCTGTCAGGGCTGAATACAGTTAATAGAATGAATGTATTTGCCATGACCTTACCTACCAAGGCTTTTGAGTGAGGAAACAGATTTGTGCCTGTGCATCTGTAGTGACCAGGTGCCAGGTGCTGTGGCTTCCCAGGCCAGTCCAACTGTGGGTCAGTGGGTGCTGTTGCAGACACAGCTCTGCAGATCCTGGACCGTGAAGGTGGCTTTCTTCTCAGGCATCTTTCAGCTGCAACACTCAAGAACCTTCTCTGCTAACTGCCCCTGGCCAGGCCCAAACCTCAAACTTCTGTAACCACTTTCACAAGAACCATCCACTAGCCGTGGTGGAGCTGCTGGCCACAGGCCTGATTGGATCTCTTTATCTGCTTCACTCCAACTGCTCCCTTCAGCTTTCTCATTGCTGGCAGGAAGAACCTGACCAAAAGCAGCTTGTGGAGGAAAAGGGGTTTATTTAGGCTTCCAGATTCAAGAGGAAGCCCTGTGGTAGGGGAAATGATGACATGATCAGAGGCTGGGAATCACCTCCTGGCCAACATCAGAGGGACAACAGCAGCAGGAGAGTGTGCCAAACACTGGCAAGGGGAAGCTGGCTAGAACCCCATAAATGAGCCTCCAACGACACACCTCCAGCAAGGCTCCAATACCCAATTTTCCATCATTGGGGATCAAGCATTCAGCAACATAAGTTTATGGGAGACACCTGAATTAAACCACCACAGGAGATCAGCTAAGAACAAGTCCTCCCTGCTCTCTCCCTCCCCCCTGCCTTGGCCTTATGTATATGCTTATCATACCTTACCTCCTCCATCAGACGTGGAGCTCCCAGGTGCAGGGACTTCTGGGGACATGGGAGGGGGATTGTGAGTTTTAGACAGAGCATACCCTACTTTGACTCCATGCCATTCTGAGTGAGAGGGTTCCCAAGGCATGACCAGCAGGGCCCTGCATTTACAGTCACTGGAGTCCTGGCAGAGCTAACAGCCAGCAGGAAGGGCTGTGTCTGGCCTGGAGAGTTTCTTGCTCTTGTCACATGCCTGCCTGGTGCCTGTACTCTCCTGCACACTTCCACATCATTGCTGCCCTCCTCCAAGGCAGCTGCTGCTGGACGGACTCATGTTTTTGCAGTTGAGAAAGAGAAAATGATGAATGCATCGTGGTCTCTGACAAGGGCTCACAGTCTGGGATTGGCTCTACAAGGCAAGCTCCCATGGGCAAAGTTCCCATGGGCTGGTTGCCCAGCTTAAGGGATAGAAGCCATTCTGGAGCAGAGGTTTGTGGGGACCTGAGAGGGAGTGCTGCACCCTTCCTCAGAAACCCTGAGTCCACATTCTTTTTTTTTTCACATACTTTTTAAAAAATATATTGTATTTATTTTCAAGCAGAGAGATTCAGAGAGAGAGAAAGAGAGATAGAGAGAGAGAGGGCACCAGGACCACCACCTTGTGGGTCTGGCTTATGTGGGTCCTGGGGAACTGAACTAGGAGCCCTAGGCACTGGAGGCAAGTGCCTTAACCACTGAACCATCTCTCCAGGCCCACATACTTTTAATAAAACCAAATGTTGTCTTTCCACAAGAAAAAGCTCGTTTTTTCACTACTGTATAGAATAGTCTCTTTAGCACCAAGAACCTGGCAGAGTCAGAAGTGCTCCCCAGTCACAGTTTCCTCAGCATCTTTCTGCAGCAGTGGAGAGCATGTGGGTGGTTAGTGGTCCCAGTCTCTTGGTGGCCCCTGGAAGTGGCCAAGGTCAAGGGCAGGAGCCACTGACTAGAGCCCTTTGTGCTTTCCCCACCCTCCTGCCCTTGCAATGTCCTCTAATGATGGTTTCCTGGCAAAGGGAGAGGCTTCACTTCCAGGAATGTGTCACTCCTTGCTGCAGCCCACAGCCCTCAGAGCCCTCAGGCTGACCTCATTCTGTCACTCATGCTGGGCTCTGGGCAAGGGTGGATCTTGCCTTTTTGTGTCATCTCAGCAGAAGTGATAGTCTGAAAGGAATCCAAGGAGTTGGTCATGGAACTGAGACTCCAGGGAACAAGGAATGTGTCCATGAGAGATGTCCATCTAGACACTGGGACAGGGTTGGAGAAAGGCAAACCCTATGAGAGAAAGAGGAGAGAGAGCAGGGACAGACAGGAAGACATGCTGAGAGGCATGGAGGACATAGGGTTAAAGTAAAGTTGAGACTGGCCTGGAACCCTGATAATCTCATCCTGAGACAGGCAGGAGTTCTGCTGACTCCTTCCCTCCCCAACCTCCAGCTACCTGGTGGGCCCCAGCAAACCCTGATAAGATCAGGAAATTCAAGACCTGAGTTTACTGGAGTTCACATAATTCAGCTCTAAGGTAATAACAAGGCCCAGGCAATGAGAAAGTCCTTCCAGCTTATCTATGCAGCTGGCCCCTGGCAATCATTTCATGAGACATCCACAGGCCACCCTGCCCCTGCCAATCCCCTTGCCGCTTATCCCCTGCCTCTCCTTCTTTCTCCTGCATAAAAGCACCTTCTCCAATCTAATAAATGAGCTGTTCACTGTGACTGTCTCCCGAGAGTTCTTCCTCTCACATGCTCACGTGTTCCCAGGACTCTGCCCACCCAGCTATGTGGATGAACAGGGGTGTTAGTGCCCAGTGACCTCCCAAGTAATCCATGAAACCACAGCTGAGCGCAGGCCAAAGCTGATGCCTATGAAGAGTGGGGAGGAGAAGGTTAAGGCAGCTTGGGGCTAGAGAGTGGCTTAGTAGTAGAGTGCTTGCCTCGAACGCATGAGGATCAGAGACTACATAAGCTGGATTCCCCATCTCCTACATAAAAAGATGGGGGTGACCATGCATGTCTGTAACCTCAGTTCTATGCAGGAGGTTGGGGCGGGGAGAGAATCGCTGGGGTCCACTGACCTTTGTTATTGAGTAAGTTGAGTTCAGTTGAGTGAGAGGTGAGAGACTTCAACTCAAGGAAACAAGCAATAAGGAAAAGGGGGTACCTGATGCCTTGTGCCCCTGCGGACTGCCTTCTTTGAGGGAGATCCAGGTGGCATTCCTCCACACTTGCCACAGGGGCACTAGGAGGGAAGCAAAAATGCTCTTATGGTGATTTTCCAACCCAAACCAAGATGTCACTAGGCTGTAGCACTGGACCAGGTAGTACTTGTCATATGTAGATTGAAATAGCTTCATAGAATAAATAAGCCATCGTTGTGCACTGGGAGTTCATATTGTATCAATCCCATTTATCTCCACAAAGACCATATGACCAGAGAACTTGACCAAGAGTGCATGTGAGGGCTGAAATCCAGCCTGCACTATGTTCCCAAGGCAGTATGTCTTGGTCTTGAGTTATATCAGACTGGTAAAGGAGGTGTTTTTTCTTCTAATTCACATGTGCTAAGGCCCTGTTGCCATGTTGACTGACAGAATCAAATTTTAAAAAAAGAATTTTATTTATTTATTTATTTATTTATTTATTTATTTATTTATTTATTTATTTATTTATTTGTGTGTGTGTGTGTGAGAGAGAGAGAGAGAGAGAGAGAGAGAGAGAGAGAGAGAAAGAGAGAGAGAGAGAACGGGTGCACCAGGGCCTCTAGCCACTACAAATGAACTCCAGATGCATGTGCCACCTTGTGAATCTGGCTTTATGTGGGTACTGGGGGCTCGAACCCTTAGGCTTTGCAGGCAAGTGCCTTAACTGCTGAGATAGCTCTTCAGCCTTGAATTCTATTTTTGTTTAGGATAACAAAATCCACAAGAGCGCACAAAGCTCCCAACAGAACAGTAAGAAAAAGTAGGTTCAAACATTTTATGAGCCTATTATCAGGATGAGGACGCAAGGTGTATTAGTTACTTTTTTCCTCACAATGAAGCAACTTAGGAGAAGGATTACAGGCATGGTGCTGCTACAGTTGGGAAGCAGAGAGAGAAACTAATGCTGGTGCTCACCTGCCTTTATCCTGTTCTTCTTATTCAGTCCAAGACCCCAGCCCAGGAGAAGTAAGCACCCACATTCAGGGTGGATCTTCCCTCCTTAGTTCAGCCTCTCTGGAAACACCCTCACAGACACTCGCAGAAGCGTACCTTCTTGATGATTCTAAATTCCATCAAATTGACCATGGTGATGAACCATCCCACAGGCAACCTCAGGAGGTGAATTCTAAAGGCTCTTTAACCCCTTGAAGCAAGACAAGTTAGAGGAATCCTTTTGTTCTTGGCAGAGGAGGAGAGGAAGTCATGGCTGAATGTGGGCAGCTGTGACCCTGAGGTGAGCACTAGAGACTGCAGTCCTGAGTGTGTGTTTGTGGGGGGGGGGGATGGACCTGGGCAGCCACCCTCCAAGGTGACCCTCCCTTCTTCAGCCTGACTTTTTTCTAGCTCTTCTACAACTAGTACCACCAAGGATGGGAAGAACGATTCTGGGAAAGTGATACGGCATTAGGACTGGGGATAGGATAAAGGAATGCTGGGGGTCATGGAATAGTGTACAACTCCTTACATAAAATCACCCACAATCTTTTAGAGACAAACCAGAAGCCAAAAGTACCTGCTAAATCATTCCATGTTAGAGGAATGCAAAGGAAAGGACTGAGATCTGGAAGAAAAGGGAACTTCACGGGGTAGGACTAGCATTGGTCTATGGGCCTCACGTTCCTTTAATATGTTTAGTTAAGTATAGAAAAATCCAAATGAATGTTTCTGGAATTTTTTGGTTTGTTTTTGCATTACAGGGAATTGAATCTAGGGCATTGGGCCTTGAACATGCTAAGCAATCATTCTACCATTGAGCTATATTCCCAACACCCCTTTGGCTTTTTATTTTGTAAATAAATCTTGCTAAATTGCCCAGGTTGGTCTTAAATTCATCTTATAGTCCAGTCAGGTTTTGAACTTGCCATCCTCCTGCCTCAGCCTTCTGAGTAGCTAGGATTATAGATTTACGTTGTTTTCAGGTTTTTAAAAACTTTTTTGGGTGTTTGTGATGTGTGTGCGTGTGTAGTAGGCATGTTTTTAGTGGTCATATATGTGTGAATGCATGTGTGTATGTGTGCAACTGCTTGTGCACATGTATGCAGAGGCCAGAGGTAGACATCCAGTGTCTTTCTCAATCATTCTCCACCTTGTTTTTTGAGACATGATCTCTCATTAAACCTGGAGCTCACTAATGAAGCTAGACAAGCTACCCAGCCAGTTCCAGAGAGCCTCCTGTCTCCCCCTCCCAGGCAGCACCCGGGTGCAGGCACATGCCACCTTACCTGGCATTTTTACATGGGTGTTAAACATCTGAACTCAGGTCCTTATGGTTGTAGGCAAGCACTTTATCCACCGAAACACCTGCCTGGACCTCAGCTGTTTATTTAATGGCAAGTTTTGTGACATGACTTCAGTGTTCAACCTGTTATATAAAATCACTCCACAGCCAGAGATACAATGGAGTCCCAAAGTGCCAGTTACCCATTGTGACTTTGTGGTTGGGTTTTTATAGTAGAACTGGTTTCAAATAGTCCTCCCTGTTTAGGGAAGAAAGTCGTCATAGGAAGGGTCTTGACCTGCAGAGGACCCTGCAAGCTTTATGGCTGAACAGCCAGGCTTAGTGTGCCAGCTGGTACAATGGTGATGTGTCTGTTATGGGGGAAACCAACTACTTTCTGATTGACTTTGAGGCCTGCTTCACAGGAGGGAATTCCTGCCTAGTACTGAAGACCTTATCAGAAGCCTATGGCTGGGGAGGTCAGAAGCCCTAGTGGGGAGACTACTACTGTTGTCTGGCTAAGTGGACATATTATGCCTGCCGAACTGTCTTTGAAATACTCATGTTTATGCCCATATATTAATGCTACTCTCACTTTTTGTTAGAGAAGCATTCTCTTTTCAGATGGGAGTAACCACCAGAAGACTCAAAATTCACCAAAATGCTGAGAAGAAGTGACAGTGGAGTGTTCTGCACTAAATGAGACATCTCTATCACACCCTCCAAGGCTCAGGGACCATGCAGAAGAGGTGGCAGAAAGAATGTAAGAGCCGAAGGAAGAGGAGGAGTGCTTTGCAATACTGTCTTCCAGACACAACGTGGTCTTGATATTCATGACCTCACAGTGGCCAACACTACCTCCACAAGAGCTGCATAAAAGGAGGGAAAAATGATGACGTCAGAATAGAAGAGAGACTAGCTGCAAAGAAGAAGGGATCCAGTGAAGGAGACATTTGGGAGGGTGAAAAGGAAGGGTGGTGGGAGGGGCTTATGACCACGGTATATTGTCTATATGTATAGAAGTTGTCAATAAAGAATTTTAAATGCTGCACCTCCAAATATTGTGGTGCCTTCCCAGTGAAGAGCTGTTGTAGGAAAGCTGAACAGAAGGGGCAGGCTGCGTGCGGACCAGTGCCCTCAGCAATGAGCTGGGATTTTGAAATTTGGTTTCTACTTTATGCGTACATTTATTTTGTTTTTGTGGTCCCAGAAAAGAGAAGAAAATCACACCTGTTTTTGTGTTTGGGTTTGAGAAACACCATGTAACCCACTTAGCAAGTTGTCAGTGCTTGTTGAAGAATAAACAAGGAAAGGGTTTCATCTTCCTCAAACTGCTCCCAACTGAACCTTGTCAACTTCCCCTTCCTGCTGGGTCACTCCTCCCTGAGTGACATCTCCTTGGGATTCTGTAAGTGTCCACGTGTTTGTTTATTACAACAGTCCACAGCGGTTAAGGTCATTCTATTTATTGAAAATGCCTTTCTAGGGTTGGAGAGATGTCTCAGCGGTTAACGTGCATGTCTGCAGAGCTTGGTGACCCAGGTTTGACTCCCCAGTGCCCATGTAAAGCCAGATGCACAAAGTGGCACATGTGTCTGGAGTTCATTTGCAACAGCTGGAGGCCCTGGCGTGCCCATTCTCTCTTTCTCTCTGTCTCTCTAACTCTCTCTGCTTGCAAATAAATAAATAAAAATATTTTAAAATACCTTTTTAACTTTGTATTTTAAGTCCTCCCCAAACCTCAGGGAAGCTTGTGGCCCAGGAATCACAGGGGAGGCGAGCGGAGGGATCTGCTGGCTCATGGCTCTCCCTCTTTGCAGCACCTGATGTCTGTGTGGATGTGGAGAAAGAAAAAGGGAAAAGTCCCCACAAAGCAGTCACCTCCTGTTCTTGCCCTTCCAAGGCCCGTGAGCCCCATCTTCTGGCTCTTGGGAGGACTACACCAGGGATGCCCTCTTGTGTTCCCTAGCTTGGGAGACCAAGATCCAGATGAACTCCCCCAGCCTTCACATCAGAGGTCTGTAATCCTCAGTTTTGCTGTTTGACTGATACCCGGATAATCAGAAGGCACCGTGCCCCTCTGCTCACCCATCCCTCCCACAATGCTCCTGGTCCTTTCTGGAATTTCACACGTCATCCTGGTATCACACACAAGTGTGCATCACACACATATGGTATCAGACTTGTTTTTTTCCTTGCTGCTACATGAGAGAAATACTTGAGAGAATTATTTCAAAGACAAAGGATTTATATTAGCTCTCAGTTTTAGGCTTCTGTTCAGACTCTGCTGATGCTGGGACTATAGTGAGACAGACCATCATGGTGGTGGAGAAAGTTCTTCACCTCATGACAGCCAGAAAGCAGAAAGAGAGAGAGGAGGGGACTGTGGACCAAGTATTATCTCAATGACTCAAACCCCACCTCCTAAAGTTGCCGAAACCTCCAAAATTGTTTCACCAAATGTTTAGCACATGAGTCTGTGAGAGACATTTCATATTCAAACCATAATTCACCCCCAACACACACACACACACACACACACACACACACACACACACACTCAGGTTTGAAGGGCAAGGCATCAGACTCATGTTCATATTCGATGGGGGAATAGTATTTTACTACTGATGTTGTCCTAGAATTGTCTGGTGTGATAATATTAAGAAGGTATTATCAGTAGTTTTATTGATGATTTTTTAATTTATTTGTAAGCAGAGGGGGAGAGAGAGAGAGAGAGAGAGAGAGAGAGAGAGAGAGAGAGAGAGAGAGAGAGAGAGAGAAAACAAGCACACCAGGGGCTTCTAGTCGCTGCAAAGGAACTCCAGACACATGGGCCACCCTGTGCACCTGGCTTTATATGGGTACTGGGGAATTGAACCCGAGTCATTAGGCTTTGAAGGCAAGTGCCTTAACCGCTGGGCCATCTCTCCAGCCCCCTTATTATTGATTTTTAACTATCCAGAGAAAAAGACTCTCCTGTCATTTACACAGGACTGCAGTACTTGCTTTTCTCGTTGCTGTAATCAAATACTTGGCAAAAGTTACTTAAGAAAGGAGGAAAGGATTTATTTTGGCTCAGTTTGAGGGTACTGTCCATTGTGGCAGGGGGGCCATGGTGGCAGGAGCTTGAGGCAGCTGGTCACATTGTACTCACAATCAGGAAACAGAGTAACAGATGCTCCTGCTCAGCTTGCTGTCTCCTTTTCATTCAGTCTGGAATCCCAGCACATGGAATGGTGTCACCCATGGTTAGGACAGGTTTTCCTGTCCTAACCTAATGGATAAACTCTCTCAGAGATATACTGAGAGTTTTGTCTCATAGGCGATTGTAGATCCTGCCAAGTTGACAACATTATCCATTACAGGGCCTTCTTGGCTGTTTTCTGTATCTGTCTGGGGCACATTTAGGGCAAGTCATTGGCCTTAACTGCCCCGGTGGCCTTTCTCCTGTATTTGGCTCTCTTTATCCAAGCTCCCTCAGCTCTGGGCCATAGGCAAGGATTCAAAGTAATCAAAGTATCTTGTTTCTTCTGAAACCTGCCCAAGGTACAATAGCCTCCCTTCCCGTGCATTAGTCAAAACAAAGTCAGGAACTCTCTCAGAACCTACAGTCACCAGAACTAGATAGGACAGAATGAGTTACCTGTAGGCAGGCACTCAATACTAAATACTTCTTTAATGAATGGGTAAAACAGAAACATCAGCTCTGATGAAAGATAAACCTACTGGAAGGCGCTGCCACTTAAGAGATGCTCCTCTTGTTTATTTCATGGTGGACATTGCTTCTTTGAATCTTGTAGCAAAACTGTGACATTGCTAGCACTTGTATTTTTGTTTTGTTTGCAGGCTTTTTTAATATAAATTTATTGTCCATAATGAGTTACATTATTTAGTGGGCAAACCATGAGTTGTTACCCCAACTTCCCCAAATCCCCCCCCCTCCCTGATCAGTTGGATATCCTCCTCCGTGGGCTGTCTGTATTAGTCCTTGTGGCAAGTGATCCTGGATATCCTAGTACTCAGCCTGGTCTTCCTGGCCCAAGTGAGTTGTTACTGATGGGTGCTATGCCTCCGGACAGTCTCCCCCACCACGGCTCTCACAATCTTTCCGCCCCCTCTTCCGCTCAGTTCCCTGAGTCGTGGTGGGTGAGTATTAAGGCTGCCTTAATGTTGCGAGTTTAGGGGTCCTTGTGTCGAAAATCCTTGGTTTCTGTCTCATTGGCCTATCCTGTGTTGATTGAATGGCTATGGTTATAGGTCCCTTGTTCATCTGTCATTGTCTGCTGGATTCCCTATGGATCCTCCACGATATGACTGTGGTGGCTCCTCTCTTGCCAGGATCTGGGTCATCGGCCTACGGTGGGTTCGTAGGGTTAGATTGCAGGTTTTTTTTTTTTAAAGGCAGGACCTCACTCCAACCCCATACTAACCTGGAACTCTCTCTGTAGCTTCAGTCTGGCCTCAAACGCCTCCTACCTCAGCCTCCCCTTGTGCTCCCACACCCAGCATGCATTAGGAGGAAGAAACCAGGAGGTGAAAAGAGTTGAGGTAGATCAAAGTCACCAGTTTGAAAAGTGAAAGGTTAAAGCTCCCAACTAAATATTAAGGCTGCAAACTTCGTGTCCTCTCCAGTACTCTTTCCGACCAAAGACGCTGAGAAGAGAGGCAGTATGCAGACACAGAAAAACTCTTCCAGGGGAATCTCCAAAATCACAGAAAGGAAAATGTTCATCAGCCAGGAGGGGTTCAAAGGTTATGGTTGTCCTGGGACAAGTAAACATTTCTTATTGTCCTGAGAGTGTAAGAATGCTTTGACACAAACCTTGGCCACAAAGAGAACATTTCTCTTTTTCCTTAAATATAGCAGGGATGGGGCTGGAGATCTGGCTCAGCAGTCAAGAGCACTTCCTCTGCATGAGGGACTGTGGAGTCCTGAGAGACGGCCCAGGTTCAATCCCCAGAACCCAAGCCTGTAAGGGAACAGAGACCCCAGAATCCCTAGAGCTTGTGGGAAACCAACCCGACAGACTCTGGGATCAGTTAAGAGACTCCAACTCAAGGAAGAAGAGCACATCACATCAGCCACAGATGAGAGCACAGGGCACCACATGATGCCATGCCCAACACATTCACTGTGTTATACACACACGAGCAAAAGTAAAGTAGGAGAGATCCAATATCCTGAGGTTCTCCTGTGACCTCCACACACAATCACACACTCACAAATGAAAAACCCAAACTCCAACCAGAAACAAGCAAGGAACAAAAACAAACAAAGATGAAAAGAAGAAGAGAAAATGAAGTTGCTGTATTAACCTTTCTTGTCACTGTGACCGATACTTGAGAGAAGCAAATTCCAGGAGGAGAGGTTTATTTGGCTCACAGTTTGGGGACATGTAGTCCATAGTGACAGAGAAAGCATGGTGGCGGGAGCAGCTTAGTCATGGTGGCAAGAGGGTGAGGCGGCAGGACAGTAAGGTGGCAGCGGAGCAGGAAGCAAAGAGCTCAGCTGAAAGCAGGCGGATGAACCCTCCAGGGATGACACGGTCACCCATGTCAGCTAGGTGGCCTCTACTTCCCAACCGTTCACCATCTCCCAGAAGAGGAGTGCCAGCTGAAGTCCAAGTGTTCAACACTTGACCCTGACACCACGAACAGTTACTAAGCTTCACAACCAATGCCTTTGGCCTGGAGAGATGGCTCAGCAGTTAAAGGCACTTGCTTGCAAAGCCTGATGGCCCAAGTTCAATTCCCCAGTACCCACGTAAAGCCAAATGCACAAAGTGGCACAGGCATCTGGCGTTTCTTTGCAGTGATAGAAGGTCCTGGCTTACTTCCCCCCACTCTCTCTTTGTTGTCTGCCTCTTTTTCTCTGTTTCTTTCTCTCTCAAATGAATAAATAAAAAAACTTTTTAAAAAACCAATGTCTTAGCTGGGCATGGTGGCCCATGCCTTTAATCCCAGCACTTGGGAGGCAGAAGTAGGAGAACTGCTGTGAGTTCAAGGCCAGTCTGAGACGACTGAGACTGCATAGTGAATTCCAGGTCAGCTGGACTAGAGCGAGACCCTTCCTCAAAGAAAAACAAAACACCACAATGCCTTACAAAGATGTTGCCGTCAAAACAGGCACATGCTATGAATGGACAGGGTGCGGTTAGCCTCTCCACTTCCCAAAGGAGAGAGCCAAAGCGAATGACTTATCCCTGGTCACTCTTTTTTACAGAACAGCTGGAGAATCCCCAGTCGCTTCAATGCTGCCTTCATCTCCTGGTTCCTGAGGGTGTAGATCATGGGGTTGAGCATGGGGGTCATGACAGTGTGGCTGATGGACACGGCCTTGTCCATGGGGAAGGGAGTGAAGGGCCGGGCATACAGGTAAATGCTTGGAATGAAGATCATGGACACAACGATGACGTGGGTGGTGCAGGTGGAAGCCGCCTTCCTCCTCGCCT
>PVHP010004200.1:10795-73138 GCA_004024765.1 Zapus hudsonius | reverse complement strand
CTCACAAGATCGTTTTCCTTTTGGTTTCCAAAATAAAACCTGAAGTGACCAGAGGGGAACTTAATGCTGCCCACCTCCCTGCACCTGCTCTTAGCTGCGGTGGAAGGGGTCTGTGTGTCACCTAGTGACACATTTGATCACTACCCTCCTTGCCCTGTCCTCATGCCACTGTCCCTTCCCTCTCCATGAATTCTTCGCCATGATCTCTCTCTTTTCCCCATTCATAACAAACTTCATTTAAAGAGAGGCTATAGTCATACCTTCTCAATATCCTCTACATTTTAGTCTTGAACCAATATCTCACTCAGGGTACTCTGTGAAAGTACTTTTTCCCAGGTCACAGAAGAAGATGGGGGCTGAGTCCTTGTGTTGACATGGTTAAGACTCTGGTGACTCTTGAAGGCAAACTGAATACATTTTGCGCTATGATATGCATGGACCTATTGGGGCCAGTGGTAGAGCATTGGTTTGAATGTGAAATATTTTCCCAGGTTCATTTTGTCCCCCGTTGTATACTGCTTTAGGAAGCTGTGCCACCTTTAAGATGTGGATTTTTGCTGGAGGAAGTAGGTTACTGGAGGAAATGTGGGCTTGAGGTTTACAGCCCAACTCTACTGTCTGTCTAACTTTGATTCCTGCACCACTGCTATGAGCAAGCAGACGCAACAGACCTGCATCGTCCCCCCCCCCACAGTATGTATGCTCAGAGTGTGAGCCCAAATCAACATTTCCTCGAGCTGATTTTTGTCAGGAATTTGGTTATAGCAATGAGAAAAGTAATGAATGCAGCAAATAGCTTTCTGCTAGTAGGTGTTGATAATGGGGAAGACTGCACATGGGGGGATGGAGGATATGGGAACTCTACACTTGCCTTTTATTTTTGCTCTGAACCAAAAATTGAGCTAAAAATACATGTTTTAAAATGTGCAATATACTAAAGCTGGGAGTATAGCCCAGTGGTAGTGACAAAGTATTACTACTAGTAGTAACAGCAGCAGATGTAATATTAGTCATAAGAAGGAAAGACAGAGAGAGAGGGGAGAGAGAGAAAGAGAGAGAAAAGTGGAGATATGAGAGGAGGGGAATAAAATAATGAAGTAAAATAAAACAGAGATATGCTAAAGAAATAAGTTGAAAAATACTAAGAATTGTTTGTTACTATGTTGAAACCTTCACATGATTTGAGTTAATTACACGTTGAAGTCTGCAACCTTCTAAAATGCCTGAAAAATCACAGATGCTTGATAGTCCTTGTCATTCCAAAGTATTTCTCTTAACTTCAACTTGTTTCTATAATACTCCACTTTTCTAATATTTTCCCATCCTTATAGATCTTTAAAAATGAAGTGATACAGGTTATCCTTAGAATTTTCATTTGCTGTCACACATAAGAAGAAATTACAGAAAATTGTTTACTTAAACCATATAATTATTTCAAAAAGTCTAAGCTATAATGAAAAAGGAAACTTACCTTTCAGTATGTCCATACAATTGAGACAAGCTCTTTACCTTTTTAAAATATATTACTTATTATTTATTTGCAAGGAGAGAGGGAAAGAGAGAATTGGAGAGAGAGAGAGAGAGAGAGAGAGAGAGAGAGAGAGAGAGAGAGAGAGAGAGAGAGAGTTAGGTACCCTATAGCCGCCTGCCACAGCAAACAAACTCTAGACTGATGCCCAACCCTGTGAATCTGGCTTTAGGTGGGCACTGGGGAATTGAACCTGGGCCATCAGACTTTGCAAGCAAGTGCTTTAACCACTGAGCGATCTCTCCAGCCCAAGAAGATGCCTGTATCTTGTTTTGAGTAGAATGAAAGAAAGTAGAGAGTTGAGTGTGTGGCTCAGAGACAAGTTAAAGAAATCCGTAGCAGGCTGGTAAACTTTATTTTCCTAAGTTATGGCCTCAATCATTATTCAGACACTGAGCTCATGATAACAGTATTATATACAATGATTAATTTCTTAAATAAAATGAGGCCATTCTTAGTATTTCAGTTTCTAGCAAATAACTGATGTTGGAAGCAGTAGGTTCAAATGTCAGCCTAAAGATTTTGACACCTTTCCAGTTCATAATAAGTTATACAAAAATTCATTTATATTTTAATTTTCTATACAAATGTGAAAAAGTCATAAAGAATACTTGAAATTTCACAAGTTAAATCAAAACTAAAAACCAATTCAATTGAAAAATAGTGACTAATGTAATATAATTTATAAAAAGAAAGCTTACATGTTATTACAATGGCTACAGTCTGGTTAGGTAGTCAGAATATTCTCTATGAAACCAGTAGAACCCTTTTAGCTTCAAATAAATATTGTTATGAAGCATACATTCCACATCCTACTTAATAATGAGATTTGTAAAAACATAATCCAGGTCTAAGTACATATTTTCTACACAAAAGGCTGGTAAGATATAGCAGAGGTCTGCTATTTTATAATTCTAGAAGTAGAGAGATTCCAGGTTTCAGATTTTATTTCTTCTATGAGCCTTTTGATGGGATAGTGTCTAGGCGATGAATAGTCAGTCTTTAGAACAATCTTCACTGTTGCTTGCTTCACGACTTTCTGCTGGCTTGCAGTTAGTTTTCTTGTGCATACTATTGGTAGTCTCTTAAATATTTTGTTGGATTATTATTTATTTAGAATACTTAGTAATATCACTTATTTAATGGTTTAATATCAAGGAATATTAAATAATTTATATATCAATTAATAGTATTTTGAAGATCTTTTATATTATACATAGTTAAATATCTAAATTAATATTATCGACACAATTTTTACTTCATTTCCTTTCTATACCAAATATTAATTTTTTTAACCTAAAGTCTTATTTTCAACAATTCACCTTTAATTACATTATATTGTTTATTCAATGTCAACTATCTTTATATAGAATACTAATTCTATTTATCATGAATAGGTGTTGAATTTTATGTTATTAATTCTTTATATTTTGAGTTTGATCCTCTAATGTTTTGGGATTGTTAATGGTGACTCTGATGGTTGTCAATCACACTGCATCACTGTACTTACTTGATCAATGCACTTAGACATTTTGATATTTACAAAGTGAGTAAAATTCCAATTTTCTCTTAATATTGAACAATCTTCTCAAATTGGTTTTCTAGGTTATGTTGACCTCATAAATTGAGTGGGGGACTAATCATTCCTTTTTACTATTCTCTGAAAGGCTTTAATTTTTAAAAAAAATAATTAGTAAAAACTAAGGATGTATTCACCAAATCTTCATTTTATTTCTTGATGGTTTTAAACTAAATATTAGGTTGTTTTAATAATTATAAGATTAAAAACACTTCTGCTGCATCCATTCTGATATCCATCTAGTAATTAAAATTCATTTGGAAAATCTTGTTTGTGACATTCTTTTAATAATTTTAAGATATCTGCAGGGTCTGAGATCATGGATGTTAACAACTTTAATAATATTATTCTGTGAGTACTATATTTACCTTCTCTGGGACAAAACCCACAACCAGAAGCAGCTTATGGGAGGAAAGCATTTATTTCAGGCTTAGGGATTTCAGGGGAAGATTTATCAAGGCAGAGGAAGCTGGTTCACATTATCGTACATCCACAGCAGGAAGAGAACAGCCAGAGTTCAAGCTGGCTCAGAAAACACTTGGGGTTGGACTCTACTCCAAGGTCCACCCCTGATGACACACCTCTTCCAGCAGGACTCTGTCTGTAAAATGCTCCACCAGCTGAGGTCTAAGTAGGAAGCCTAATCACAAACATCTGAGGCTTAGGTTTTGCATTCACAACCACCAAAGTGATCAATTCCTTTTGGTTTTGCTGAATATTATGTATTTATGTATATTTTATTTATTTACTTTACTTTGGTTTCAATTTCTTCCTCTCATTCATACTTCCCCTCTCTCTTAATCATTTTCCTCACGTTTTTTTATTTTTTTAAATTCATTATTTAAAAATGCAGGTCCCGGGGCTGGAGAGATGGCTCAGCGGTTAAGGCACTTGCCTCCAGTGCCTAAAGCCCTGGGTTCAATTCCCCAGGACCCACATAAGCCAGACCCACAAGGTGGTGGCCCTGGTTCTCTTTCTCTCTCTCTTTCTCTCTCTCTCTCTCTCTCTCTCTCTCTCTCTCTCTCTCTCTCTCTCTCTCTCTCTCTATCTCTATCTCTCTGCTTGAAAATGAATAAATAAAAATATTTTTAAAAAATGCAGGTCCCATTTTGTACATGTGGCTCTGCGTGGGTAGTGGGGAATTGAACCCCAGCCCATAGGCTTTACCAGCAATAGCCTTGAACTACTGAGCCATCTCCCCTGACCCCCCTTATTTTTTAAATAAATTGATCTAAATATCCAAATTTATTGATTTTTCAAGCATACCAAATACATTCATATAAAATCCCTAGTTAAATTCTTCAAATTTCATATGTTATATTTCATTATCATGGTTTCATTTAGAGTATATTTTAATTTAATTCATGATTTTTGTCTTTGAACAGTGGAGTTATAAGCTTCAATTTAAAATACTGGGGTTACAGTATTATTCTATAACTCTAATCCATGTAGAGCATGAACAAATCATTTAAAAGATAAAATTTGATACTTGTTTTACATCTTTTATATGGAATTATAATGGTCATATAAGCATAATCCTTTGTAATTTTCACTTAACTTGAAATCGACTTATGCTCATTTTTTTCATAAAAGTCAATCTTTATGTGTAAGAAATTAGTGAGAGTTTGTTAAAAATTATGCATAGAGGGGTGATAGACATTTGCTACTCATGGAATTCAGAGAAGCACTCCTAATCTGTTTGTCCATTTTTTGGGCTGTTGGTTTTAAATAAATTGACTTTATCAGCTACATGAAATCTGACCAGCACTATATTTTTTGTAGTTGATAGCTCAGTATCATGAAATGTTTCTTTTAAATTCTAGAAATGAGTATTGCCTTGTGTTAGCATTTTAATATTAATATTCTTATAGCAGCTTATTTTTGTCCTGTGTTTAGTATAAATATTCAATTTCCTCCTTTTTTAAAATTTCTTATGCTATAGTTGTGTCTTATGGAGATAGGGCAAAGGTTTTCCTTTTTTGTTTTATTTATTTATTTCCTTCTTTAGTGCAGTGTGAATAAAATTCCTCCTGAGTCCACAGTTATGTCTTTACTTACAGTGCAGTAAATAAGTGCAGCTGGCTGCCTTCTGCCACTTTTCATCTCTTTGCCTCTTTTCTTTTGGATTCACAAGTATTTTCTTAATCTTGGGGAAAGTTTTATATTTTTCAGTACAGTTGTACATTATAATGTATAATAAGTAGTTATGTTATTGATGAAGGTATTACTAGAGTGGTTCCCAGAATATTTAGTGTGGTCTTGAAGGTTCTTTCATTGTTTTGAGAATCCTGTATGTTCAAAGTAATTTTCACAAAATGCATATCATTCTTGATTTTTTGACATTAATTCCCTCATAATTGTAGAAAGAATGTTTTCCAGAAACTAAATGGTATCTATACCACCACGAAATTAATCCAGGAAAGTATATTATAAATCATTTGCCTTGTATCAAACCACACATTAATGTACACAACACCACAATCATCTTGCTAATAGTTTTAAGAGAATTTTTCTCACAAATGTTTTATTTTCTTTGTACTCTGTCAATTTTATTATTTTAAAAATCAATTTATATTTATTTTAAATTCATCGTTTTGTTTTCTACTTTGAGAAATGTTATAGCTATGATTACACTAAAAAGAAAATCCTCCAGTTCCCCTAAAAGTTTCAGAATGTTAAAAGTGCTTATTCCAAACCAGGTTCAGTAGTGATGGATGACTCTTACAGGCATTCACATAGTGGTTACATTAGAGATGCTGCAGTAACTCTTCAGATTCCAAGGTGTGTCCTTGAGGACTGGATGTAATGTGAGACGTTGCTTATATCATTGTCCAATGTACTACATGTAACGCGGATCAACTGCACCCAAGCCATCTTCTATTGGACGTCCATGTTTTTGCCATGCTATAAGTAATTATCTAGAGAAAATTTCAATTTGTTACATTGTTTATGTTCTTTTTCTCTGGAGAACCCATGATATGTGTTTCTCCAGTGCTGATCTTGTCATTGTGTGCTATAAAATCTGAGATTCATCTTAAAAGGAATTTTCCTTCAAATAGATTTCTAAGTTGCTTATAATTTTCATTTTATACATTAAGGTTTAAGATATGTAATATTCTTCCTTTACCTGTTTCTTTCAGCAGTCAGTTATCAATATTTTTATTTTTCCTATCAACATAATAATCTGGTCTCAGGTCTAGCTACATAGTAGAACCTTTGCCTAAAATCTATATTTTTCCTGGTTCAAATCCCAACAACACATGTATACAGAGTTTTTTTTGTTTGTTTGTTTGTTAATGGCTGACCACTTTTTAAAATGCCTTTTATTGTCTTTGGTTTTCTGAAAACTTATAATTTGGGTATAATTCTACTTATTAGAATGACTCCTTCTATGTATTTGAGAAACTTTTACATGTTAGCTCTATAAATGTATCTTCTGACCATCCCCCTTCTCTCCACTATAGACATAAACTAAAATAGGATTCATACTTCTTACTAAAACTCTTTCTTCCCCTTGTCTTTTTTTTCTTTTTCCCTAGCTTTTGACTATTTACTTATCACTTTAGTGGTTTCTACTGAAACAACCTCTGGGAATCCGTGGGTTCTGCTGTCTCTGGTTTATGTTCTTCGTGTTTTTATGTCATTGTACTTCATATTTTGTTGTTATCTATTTTTGTTGTGCTACAGGAAAGATCATAAAATATATTAGGACATAGGAAATTATCACTCCATTTGGATGGAAACTTGGATAACTCTCACCAATGATCACCATAAACTATTTCAACATTGACACTTATACCCAGTCTTAAATGCTTAATCCTGGACACACAAAGTCTTCATCACTCTGCCTCTACATTCTTTTTAAAGTAGAGCATCATTGATGGGCCACCTCTTCCCCAGTGGAAGGATGCTAGTTTATAACGTTTCCCCTTCAACTTCAGAAAAGTAGTAAGCCTGTTCAATGTGTCATGTGACATTTCTACATAGAAAGTGCTCTATGGAAAATTTTGTTCTGATATTTAGATTCATGAGTAAGCTCTCTAAGTATTCATAGATCTGTGGAATTCCCTTTGTTACTCTCTGATGATTTGTAAAGTAATTCTGACTTCAAACTCATTTTTCCAGTGTTTGGAAAACTGACTTGAAACTGTGTTTAAACAGTTTTCCAAAGCAATTTTTGTTGTGTGTTATCTGAAATAATACATAACTATGAAGACACAGAAACTAATTATAATTTTCTTTCATTATAACTAATTCAGTCTCTGTATATAAATGATTGTGTGTGTCTGTGTTTGACTCTCAGCAACTAAAATTGGAGAGAGGAAGAATGATGACATCATATGACTTTCCCATAGAACTTAACCAACCTAAGATTTTGAGACCAAGAAATGTTGCCATTTCCATTTGATGTATGAGAAATGCTAGCAGAGCCAATATTCATAGGAAATTAATGTTCAGAACAGGCACATTTACATTCTTCCCTGTCATGCCCAGGGGAAATGTGCTATTTCATTACAGCACCTAGACTAGCAAGAAATGTCTCCTTCACTTGTCTCCTTTGCTTATATAAGTGTTTTGTATTGGGAGAGACTTAAGGTATGATAACATATCACTAATTAGGAAACGTCTGGGTACATCAATGTATCCTATTATAAATAAACATTTTTAACAACAGAAAGAAGAGAGAGTGAAAGGAATAGAGAGATGAGAGAAATGTATAATATAATTCATACCATCTTGGCTCCCTATAAACAAATGATCAATGCTGAGGAAAGTTTACATTAACTCACTGAAGTTAAGTCTGGCTCAGTATAGTTTGGCATAAAGTAATTTCATAATTTTATCAACAATTATAATAGCATAAAATATGCAAAATGTTTTTTTCTGAAAATTCTATTCACTTTTCCCATAGATAGTCTACATGGGCTGGTGTGAAGCCCGGGAACAAGACCCCCTCCAAGACCAAGTGTACTCGCCAGCATTTCTTGCTTTGAGAGGCTCATGTCTTTACAAGTTTCCAGCACCTCCAGTAAGTGTCTTTTTTTATAACCAAATATGTGGGGTTTCAAATCTGATAAGAGCAGGTTATCAAATGAATAATTTTTAAAGCTTATCATTAATGTATTTTGTAATGAGGTCACAGGGCATTTAGAAAATAGTTAATACTCTCCTCACATATCTAGCCAGAGGTAAACTCCTAAAGAATTTATGAGACATTAACCTAATTGAACCTGAAAACAATGGATCAAATCATAATGGTGTTAAAACCCCATGGAGACATGGGGAAAGATTTTAAGAAATATTCCAATATATATATATATATATTATATTATTATATATATAATATATATAATATATTATATATATATAAGTGAATTTTATTGAATAAAAATAAGGATTTTATGAAATAAATAAATAGAGTAATTTAGTAGAGTAAGTTATTTTAAAGATACATTAACCAATACACCTAATAACCTTGTGTTCTCAGAGACACTCAAATGCCCTTTTGTGTTTGGAGATTTTAATTAGTAGCAATTAAAGTTTAAAGTAGTTTAAAATTATTGCTAAAATATAATATTAAGTAAAACTGAAAATAATCACATTTGTTCATCCAGTGTCAAATACATGTAAATTGAAATGACCTCATTGATATTAAAACTTTAAATGAAAACCATGGGTAGTGCTACATGACTGTAATCACTGCATGCTCACATGGGAAACTGAGAGAGCAGGAACCAGCCTGGTATATATAAAGTCTCTGTCTCTAAACAACTGAGGAGAAAGAAACCAAGAAACATACAATAAAAATAAAAACAAAAAACAAAAGCATCATCACCACCCAAGTTTAAGTGAGTCCCATCTGCTGGGTGTGGTGGTGCACACCTTTAGTTGCAGCACTGGGGAGGTAGGCATAGGAGGATCACCATGAGCACAAGGCCAGCCTGAGACTACAGAGTGACTTCCAGGTCAGCCTGGGCTAGAGCAAGACCCGACCTCGAAAAACCGATAAATAAATAAATAATAAATGCATTAATAAATATCACTTCATTGACAAAAAGAGAAATGCATTCTTGTATGTTTTCATTACTATAAGAAATACGGAGATAAATCTATTTTTAAAGAGGATCCACAGTTTCAGCGGGCTCAGCCCAATATCACTTCCCTGTTCTATTTTTTAAAATATTTTATTTATTCATTTTCAAGCAGAGAGAGAGAGAGAGAGAGAGAGAGAGAGAGAGAGAGAGAGAGAATGCACCAAGGCCACCACCTTGTGGGTCTGGCGTATGTGGGTCCTGAGGAGTTGAACCCTGGGCCTTAGGCACTGGAGGCAAGTGCCTTAACCGCTGAGCCATCTCTCCAGCCCACTTCCCTGTTCTTTTGAGACCATGGCAGCACAGAACACTGGTAAAAGCACCTGAAGAAAGAGAATACTGACCTAATGGCATCTAGGAAGCAGAGAATGGAAAATGCTTGATTCAATATCCCACTAAAGGGTACTTATCCAATGACCATCCTTACACATTTCACCTTCAGAATGTTCTATCATATCCCAAAAATAGATCCACAGGCTGGAGACACAAAGAATGGTTCATTAAGCTATCACTTATGATTGTCGATCTATGTTTATCTATGTTGTACTTGTCTCCTTAAATCAATATTATTTTGTATTAAACACCATGTTCTATTCACTGGAGCTTGAACTAAGTACATATACATATCTCTGTTCAAAAACTTTGCTTTGCCAACATGTTCCTAACAAAACCATTACACCCAATAAATATTTATTGAATATAAATACTAAATGGCAGGCTATTCAATGACAGGTCTGATCACACAGAACATCTGGTAATTTTCAGGTCTGACTTGTTACTATTTTGAATGCCTGTGTCTATACAAAATTCAAAGCACCAGAATGAGAAGAAAGACAAGTGTTTATATCTTTTATAATGTTCCCACTTTGAATAATTTCTTTTGACTGAAGAGACATAATATCTGAAAATAAGAAAGCTAATCAACTTATTGATAGTGTTGAGGCCTTTATAATATTATAAAATGACATCATATTATAAAAGGACAAATTATATTATAAGGTATCTTTTAAATACCTTCTTAATTTAATTTCTGTATTTGGAAATTGAAACCAATGTTCATTGCTCTTATTCTTTGCTGTGTTCAACTAGGGTAACACCAAGGAAATATATTTTATTTGGAACTGAATTTTTAGTATTTATGTGAAGAGAATACATAAAGTATTATAAATGCATAAAATATTGGGTGAATAGAAATCATTGCACATAACATAAATGTTTTCTGAAAAAGCAAGAGAAATGGCAATAACACTTCAAATAAAGGATATTCAAATGTGACAGAAGGAATTTTATGAGAATATTATCACAGAATGAGAAACTAAATATACTTGTATGAATGTTTCATGTAAGAAATATATTTTATAGATGAAATAAAGAGAGAAATAACAGCTTTCTTACAAAAAATGGCATATTCTTTTCTAATCTTTTAAAGGTGACTACCTGGGACTGGACCCGAGCAGAGAAAACATTCTCAGTTTATGAGATTATGTGCAAGATTCTCAAGGTATGATTCAATAAGTAAAAGCTATTTTGATGGAATTGTCTCAAGAAAAAGTGAATCTAAGTTCATAGTAAATTGATCAATAAATGAAAGAGAAAATCTAAACAGAAACAAAATCTATAATGTAAAAGGAAAAGAGTGATATAGAAAAATGCCGAGGCACTTAGAGAAGCTGAGGTAGTCTGTGAGCACATACTCCAGGTCCTTAATTGGAGCGCACAGACAGAGAAGTATGTAGGAACCTGCCGAAGACTGTCAAGTCCAATTAAACATAGTCTGAACTGGAGCCAGGTGTGGAGACACAGGGCAGTACTCCCCAGGCTTTGGATACTGAGGCATGAGGATGTTGATTTGGAGACCAGCCTGGGCTACATAATGATTGCAACAAAAAATAGTCTGAAATGAATTCTCAGTTGTCTCCATTTTTTATGCTCTTAGTGAAACATGAAAAAAAAATTGGGGTCTTTGAAATTAGAAGTCATAAAAAAAAACAAAGAAAAAGGTTTATTTTTCTCATGGGGTGCAAGCAGCTCTTTGAGTTTGTAAAATAGAATACATCTCTCACAAATCATTTAATTTCTGTGTGACACAGGATTGTTGTAATAGCAACTCATTAAGAAAGTCATAAAATTTCAAATGGCTTCTACAGTGTTTACTAATAAGTAAAGTTGGGATGGCTGAAAGAATCATCTATGTCCAATTTCTTTCACTTTGATTTAAATTTTATTAGACATTTAAAGTCTACAACCTGAGGTTATATTATATATGTATGTGTATATATAATGTGTATACATGTATACATATATATGTATATAGTGTGTATAAGTACCAAAAATATTACTGAAGGGAATGATATTTACATAGCCAATCTTCCCACACACAAAATTAGAATTTTTTTTCTGTGTGTGACAAAATGTGCTCATTAATTCTGAGTCTGGTACATAGATAGCACAATTTTGGTTACCATAGCACCCAGGTTGTAGAAATCTCTAGATTGGTGCTTCCTGCATATTTGCTACTCTGTATTCTCTGACCTAAATCACTTCTCCACCTCTTTATTTCTATATATTTGAACCATACTTTTTACTCTGTTTCAGATGACACCTATATTAAAGGTCATGCAATATGTTTACTTTTGTCTGGTTCCTATCACTTAGCACAACATCCCACATTCATACAACATGTCCACATTGTATCGGATGGAAGAACTCATTCATTTTAGGTCTGAATATCATTCCATTGTTTTTTAAATATTTCTTTATTGTCCAAAATTAGATAATTGAATGATCAAATAATGTGTTGATGTCCCCAAATCCCCGATTTCCCTCTTCCCTGTCCCCAATCAGCTGGATATCCTCCTCCATGGGCAAACTGGATCAGTCTATGATGTAGGAGGTTATGGATAGCCTAGGAATCCACCTGGTTCCACCCTGCTTTGTATGTTGTTACTGAGGGGGGCAATGTCTCCAGGAGTTCTCCCCCACCATGGCTCTTACAATCTTTCCACCCCTTCTTCCACTCAGTACCCTGAGTCATGGTGGGTGATTGTTGGTGTCTGTCTCTCTGGCTTATCCTGGGTTGACTGACTGGCTGTGGTCATGGGTCTCTTGCTTATCCCACCACTCTCTGTGGGGTTCCACAGTAGGTCTGGTGTGGCTCATCTCTGGCCAGGATGTCAGCCATCAGCCTGCAGCTCCTTGGTAGGGTTGGAAAGGCCAAATCTCTGATTTGCTCAAACTATCTACATGTCTTGACTGACATCAATTTTTCAAGGAAACAAGAACTGAGAGAAGGCAGAAACATTTACAGCCTGGCAATGGCCAGGAAACAGACAAAAGAAAGATAAAAAGACCTAAGCAAACATTGAAGACCAAGTGGATAAGAAAATGCCAGTCATGTCTGGCAAATATCTCTGCCATCTCTCAGTTCTTGTTTCCTTGAAAAATTTATGTCAGTCAAGACATGTAGATAGTTTGAGCAAAAATTAACATTTGACAAAGTGAATACTGCAAGTAGCATGGGCTGTCCCAGATTAGGGAGTAGGGGTGCAGCATAATGGGCCTTGTGAATTCTTAAGACCTTTTTACTAATATTTATGCTGTAGGCATCATATTTTTTTATTTATTAAATATTTTATTTATTCATTTTCAAGGAGAGAGAGAGAGAGAGAGAGAGAGAGAGAGAGAGAGAGAGAGAGAGCACGAGCACACTAGGGCCACCACTTTGTGGGTCTGGCTTATGTCGGTCCTGGGGAATTGAATCCAGGCCTTAGGCACTGGAGGCAAGTGCCTTAACCGCTGAGCCATCTCTCCAGCCCTGTAGGCATCATATTAATGAGGTAAAGGTGACTTGTTTTTTGTACCAAGTTGTGGTGGACCAGACTTTCTTCTTTTTTGTTTTGTTGTTTGTTTGTTTTGGTGGTATTGTCTCACTCTAGTCCAGGCTGACATGCACCTGGAATTCACTATATTGTCTCAGTCTGGCCTGGAACTCACAGTGATCCTTCCACCTCTGCCTCCAGAGTGATGGGATTAAAGGTGTGTGCCACCAGCCCATTAGACTTTCTTTTAAGGAATTTTCCTCCATGTTCTCTCCACAAAAGGGGAGATATTGTTAAAAGCACAATATAAGTGATGTAAAAATGTCCAGACTTTTAGGGATGCAGACAGAACCTTTGTTGGTACACATCTGTCAGAAAATGCCCATGTGCCTTTATTTCTAATACAGTGGAAACAACCAACTGTAGCTTCAAGGAGGCTCAACCTAAGGTCTACTTCTGACCATCAGCAGACATATTTTATGAGTTGAACATGCTGTAACTGCAGTTTGCTTTTGTTATGACATATCCAACTTCTTTTCTATGGGAGGTCTGGGGATGTCTCTTTCCTGAAATAGGTGGAGACTTCTGTAGGAGTTGATCTTATAATTAGATGAATGTGTGAAAGGGTAACAGTTCCTTATATGTGGACTTCAGGGTTTGGGGCTTTGTGGGAGCTGAACAAATCTTCCTAAAACCAGCTTATTTGTGTTTATCAGAAGGGTTTCCTCCTATCAGATCAGGCTGGATATCTCATACTCAGAATTAAGACCTTTCATTTTTCTTTCCCAGTGTTCCTGACCTGGTGCTTTTAACCTTAACATTTACTTTAACCATGGAAGTCAGTAATGCTCCTGAGAATATAGAAGTACTTTATTGGGCAGTGATTCAATTTCCTTTGATATATGCCCAGAATAAAATTTCCAAAGCATATAATGATCACAATTTCAAATCCTTCAGAAATATACATTCAATTTCACACAATGAATATACCAATATAAATTTCTCCATGACTGAAGACTAGATTTTTCTCTTCCACAGACCTTTTCTATCATTATTAGTTATACTAACAGATAAGATGTGGCACCTCAAAGAAGCTTAATTTTGAATTTTCCCAGATGATTAGTGGTTATGAACATTATTTCAGATGCCTGCTGGTGGCCTCTTTTATGACTTTGGAACAGAAAATACCAGAACTTTGGCCATTTCAGTCTTTTTCAATATTTTAGTTTTATTGTTTTATTATTTACTTAATTTTTATTATTTTTCATTTTTAGATTTCCTTTTCATTGAGTTATAACTTTTTGCTCCATTTAGGGTACATTATGATCATTTGATACATGCACATGATGTCAGAGCGATAGCATTTATAGCTCCAAAGATAATTTTCTTAGTTTCATTTTTATCTTTAAAGATGATTTTATGATGGATTAGTTACTTTCTCATTATTGTGAACAAACACTTAACCAGAAGCAAGTTAAGGTAGGAAAAAGTTTCTTTTGGCTTATGTTTTGAGGGGGTCTGTGTTACTTGCTTTCTGTGGCTGTGTCTGACCGGAAGCAACTTCAGAAAGAGGGGTTCATTTCACTTATATTTCGAATTTACAGTCTATAGTGGTGGGGAAAATATTGTGTCAACTTGTGGTATCTAATCACAGTCAGTCTACACAGAGGAAACAAAGAACCATGAATGTTGTTACTCAGCTTGCTTTTTTGTTTATACTCCCTCTGGGACCCAAGGCCACAGAGAACTGCTGCCCACAGGAAGACTGTGTCCCCCCATCTCATTTAAACTAATATGGAAAATTTCTCATAGACATTTCTAGAGATTTTTTCCATGGTAATTCTCAATTCTGTCAAATTGACAACTAGATACAAACTCAAAAAAAAATTTCAGAAAATGAATGAATATTTAGTATGGAAAAAGATTTACCATGAAGAATAATTATTAAATATGATAAACACCAGCAAATCTATAATCTTAAATCTATATAAAGTATATTTTATGTTTGTTTATTTGCTGCCATATGACTTTAAACATTTTTATTCTTAGTTTCTGTGCAATTAAGAATTCTTTGATCACCTTATCCAGTGAAAGGGATTTTGCATTATCAGGAAACAGAAGTGTATCCCTATGTATTGTCTGGGTCCTAAGTACATCTCTGTCTTGGAACATCTCCCTTATGGAGAACACCTCTTTCCAAAATGATACCTGCCTAAGACTTAGTTAATACATGTAAATATTTATATCAAACATCAGCTTGATAGAATCTAGATGCCCCTGTGAAGAGGTATCTGTGATGAAAATGACATCCATGCAGATCCAGACTGTGAGTATGCTGAAATGGAAAGACCCACCTTAACTGTGGGCTGAGTCCTAGACAGTATCAAAAGAGAGCTGATGAGCACAAGCCTTCTTCGCTCTGCTCTGTTTCTTCACTAGTGGACTGAATGTGAGCAGCTCTTACTGTCCTGCCTTTCTTACCATGATTGACTGTAACCCTTCCTTCTTTAATCAGATTTTTTGGCAGATATCTTGTCCTAGAAATAAAGGGCACAACTCCTGTGTCATCTTGAGCTACTCCTGTGGAAGAATCCGGTTCAGTTTCTATGGCCAATTCCTAGGGAGAGGAAGACAGAACCCAACTCAGTGGCATAAAGCACGGATTTGTGAGTTGTGTTTGCTGCTCATAATGAGAGACAAAGCAGAAGACTGAAAGGAGCTGTACACTGTAGTTTTGGGAAGAGACCTCCTAATATCAGCTAGGCTCCAAGTGCTACAAATTTAGATGTTGTGTTTGTTAGATGTTTATTGTTTATCTTTTCAGAACTCTTAGTGGACATTACCTTAATAATGAGAAAACAGAATGCAAGGGTCATTTTTAAATCTTTGAACAGCTTTTCATACTAATATATGCATTGATTAAATATTCTCAATAAAATATAAATTAGATAGATGATTACTATAGCCACACGTTTTTTTCCAAAATATTTTTTAGAAAAAAAAATACCATAGCCCATGCTTGATGGCTGTGTATGAAAGGTTTCTGTGTAGATGAAAGGTGGGAAGTGAGGGAAAGACATTGAACCTCTGAGAAGATAATGCTATCATAAAGTGAAATATGATACAGAAATCTCAATTAGAAAGAAAGGAGACCAGAAGATGAGGATACAGATAATTGGCCAAGTACTTTTCTAGCATGGGCACTGCCCTGGAATTAATCCACCATGGGAAAAAGAGAAGACAAATAAAAAAGAAGCAAGGAATAGAAGGAGAAAGAGTCAGAAGGGAAGGGTGAAAACTAAAGAAATAAAGAAAGAAGAGACTTAAGCAAACCCAGCAGTGCTGTACTAGAATAAGAAACATGCCTATATCTGTTCACACAGTGACCTCATAAATAGTCATAATGCACCTGAGATTAGAGAGGCCAAGCAACACGGCCCATTCTCAGACCCCAGCTCTCTGCCTCCAAACACTAAAACTGTGCAGAGTGTCTGATGGGTGGGTATGGCATAAGATTAAAGGATATGGCTATGCACCTCTTTATTATGCATGAAAATGAGGAAAGACATATCAAAAGGTGGAGATTCTAGCTTCCAAAGGCAGCCATAGAGAAAATCTGGGCAAGTGAACAAAATAATTTTACAACAAATATGGTATCAGTAGTTTATATCCTGTTGAGTAAAGCAGAAATCATGAAACCAAATTCACAGAAGTCAGTAAGTAGAGAATGTGATGAAGAGTGAGCTAATTCCTTATCACATTCCTCTTATCAGATAGCTGAGAAGGCAAGGGCGTTCACAGAGACAAGAGCTGCACCAGGATAAACTGAGTAGCACAAAGACTAATTGTACGAATGGGGTGCTCTATGGTCTGTATCTGATAAATTATAATCGAATATCACAATTAGAAGGTCAGCAGGCTTTTGACCTGGCTAAGCTGGGTCTAACTAGTAGGAACTGTCCCATCAGATACAGAAAAGGCAAAATCCAATAAGAAGATCTAATCCTTAATCTAATAGGATCTGCTCTATTTTAGGCTAGCTACAAGGAAATGTCCCCCAAACCCACTTGAGGTACCATTCTGTAACATAGCTGCCCTGTTGTCTTCAGTAGATCCCACGTCCTGCAGCCAGGGAAGACCAAGACACTGTCCCCTTCATAGGAGCAAGTAAGGGAGAAACTCACATCCAACAGACTGTTCTGAAATGGGGGATCATGACTGTAGCTCGAGAGACAACCATGTCAACTGTGTTGTGGTTGTGTAGGTGAAAGACCTAATGTTCTACTTCACACAAAGATGTATGACTCTGAAATTCAAATGAACCTTTTCTCTAAGTGTAATTGTGACTAACAAGTACCACATTTCTGGATTTTCTGAATAAAGATAACTGCAGACAGGGAGAAAAAACATGCTTCATGTATAGTCAGTACTGTCAATTATGATAGAAAAAAGGCAAGCAGGTTAGTAAAAGGCCTTCCAGGATGGCACTGATTAAAACTCGGCTCCAATTAAAAACAATTAAAGAAGGAATTCTATTAAAATGGATGGAAGGGGTCTGGGGCTAAATAAGTGGCAGAGAGTACTTACTTAACCTGCTTGAGGCTGAGTTCCATTCCTAGCCCTGAAAACACAACAGCAGGAGAGCACACAAACACACACACACACACACACACACACACACACACACACACACACACCATCAAAATAACTTTGTTTGTACAATTAAAATAGTAAAATAATGAGAAATTCATACCTTAGAGACATGAATATCTGTGTGTGATATTGTACTTTCTTATATCCATATAATTATATTAGTGACCTAAAAGCTAAAGCTAATGTTCCTTTTTCCATCACTGCTAGAACTCAGAATTGAAAAGAGATTATATAAAACTAGTGTATTGTTGCAGTTACCTTTTGATTGTTGGGGAAAATGCCTGGCCTGAAGCAGTTTATGGAAGGAAGGGGCTTATTTTAGGCTGATAAATTGAGGGGAAGTTCCATCAGGGCAGCAGAAGCTGCCTCACTTCCATAGATCCATAGCAGAGAGATAACCAGCAGCCAACAAACACAAACAGCCAGAGCTCAAACTGGCTATTTATACACTATAGGTCTGAACTAAAAAAAAAAAAAAAAAAAAAAAAAAAAAAAAAAAAAAAAAAAAAAAAAAAAAAAAAAAAAAAAAAAAAAAAAAAAAAAAAAAAAAAAAAAAAAAAAAAAAAAAAAAAAAAAAAAAAAAAAACTGCTCCCAAAGACACCTCCTCATAAAAGCTATTAAGAGACTTAAATTGCAAAGTTAATCAAAAATACCTAGGCTGTGGGAGACATCCATTCACATTCAAACCACCCCAGGTAAATTTCTTCTACTCTAATTTAAAATAAACAATAACATAGAAGAATGTAGAATATACACAAAGTAAGTGAAAAGAGAAATAAATCTAAAAAATGATATGTGATATCAAAGTGTATTGTTATAATTAGGCAAATGATAAAGATTTGTTGGGAAAATTAATTTGAGGACTAGGACTGAAATGAAGGATAATTTTTTATAATTAAAGTTTATGGGAATGACAGCTACCAGTAGAAAGGATCACAACTTGATGCTGAAATTACTACTTTTGAAAATAATTACTTACAACATCTTAGTAAAAAGCTGATATACATATTATGAAACTATATCAGATTCCATTTCTAAAGTGTCAGAGTCCTTAAAACCTTCATGAATTCCTTCACATTCTATTGTCATTGGAAATGATGATGGTTCTTAGTTGTAAATGTAATACATTGAAATTATATTGTCACAAAATGTTTAAAGTCCTTTTAAAATTCCAAGCATCTTAATGCATTTCCATAGGATGATACGTCTCTGTGTCCCTGGTGATATATGAGAGGTTTTCCAGCTGGGCCATAGGTTGCAGTATTGTGCTTTGGGTGAGAACTTCTTTCTTCATTCCAGGTTGTGACTGATGAATGCCATAAAGACTACATCATGCCCAGATTGGAGGCACACACACGTGATCACAGCACCAGAGACTTATGAGTTAGAGGAAACCTGAGCTATGAATAGTATCCCAGCATAGCCTGGGCTACAGAGTTAGACACTATCACAAAAGCAAGAAAACAAGCAGAGGGCTGAAGAGAAGGCTTAGCAGTTAAGGCACTTGCCTGCAACTCAGAAGGACCTGAGTTTGATTCCCCAGTGCCCACGTAAAGCCAGATGCACAAGAGGGCGCATGTGTCTAGAGTTCATTTGCAGTGGCTGGAGGCCCTAGTGTGCCCATTCTCTATGTCTCTGTCTCTGTCTCTGTCTCTCATATAAATAAAATATTAAAAAAGAAAAGAAAACAAGCAGAAACATCATTCCTCACAGAGCCATGCACCATGCCACCCCCAAAATTCCAAATGCAGCTACTTTCCTAATCCAACACCAGAGTCCCATCACAGCTAGAACATTCTTTCATTTTTATTTACGCCAATTTGATAATATTTCCTTGGCCTTGGATTGATAAATATTTTAGCAATGTAACCTCTTGTGACACTGAGTTCCATAAATTTACCATCTGCTTTATGGAATACTGAATTGTTTCTTTTTCCAGACATCTTTCAAGCCACAGGGCATTAATTAATTAAATCTCATTTTTCCAAATGTGTTTCAATAGCCTGTTTCATTGGAAGCCAAGGAGTCATTGGTCTCCTTCCCTGCTTCCCTCTCTTCCAACTGGAAATTATGGTCCTACTGGGACACCCTTATCAAGTGGCACACATTTTCTCTCATATTATTATTTTTTTGTGTGTTGCATTTTATGGCAGGTGTGAGAAAACCATGAATTTTTCAGTGTGTCATTACTCTAACCAGTCTCATGATTCCCAAAAGGCTTTCTTTTTATGGGTGTTTGCAAAGTTATATTTTTATAATGCTTTCATGCAGTTCCCAAAGAAACTGGAGGCCCTGTTTTAAAACAACAAGCATCTCTGCAACAGACTACGGTAATGTCAATCCACCTCATTAGGAAGTTAATATGTGCAAGTTGAGAAATCCTCTTTTCCAGTATTTAGGGTGAAAGCCACATACAAAAAATAAATTATCTCAATCCTAGCTCTGCCTTTCCCCAAATCCAATTATTGCTTGGCTGTTCTTTGCCCTTCTCAGTAGCTCTCAGAGCAATATGGTCATGAATGATTACAAACTTCTGGGTTCTAGAAATCCAGCCCACTTTCTTCTGAAGTATAGCCATCATGTCATTCTGAAAATGAGCCCAGAGGAGTACTGCTGAAAAAAAAGTTTTTGATTTACACTAAATTTTTAAAATAAAACTGTAAGAGGATACCTATATTATATTTTATATAAATTCCAAATAAATATAAAGTATAAAAAGAAAGATTAAAAATAAATGGTGAGTTTTCTTTCATTATAATTTTATGCTTAGTAAGATTTTGTGTGAATCATCACAAGGTGATTTTGGAGGAGGTAGAATGCTAGAAAGTAGCCCAAATCAATTTGGTGTAAGTTTCAAGAGTTCTTCCCTCCAGAAGGAAATTATTTGTAATCCTCTTTTAACTTAAATTTCTTTGGGTCTATTTCAGAGTTCCTATAATTTTTCTAGACTTAATACGTTTGATACTTCCGTTTAGAGAAATTTTCTGCCTGCCAAATTAACTACAGTATATGATGATGAAATGACCAGACCTCCCAAAACCTTAGTCATTGATTTAAAAGTGAAAATCAGTTTTTAAAAATATTTATTTATAAAAAAATTATTTATTCATTTTCAAGCAGAGATGAGAGAGAGAGAAAAAGAGAGAAAGAGACAGAGAGAGAGAGAGAGAGAGAGAGAGCACACCAGGGCCACCACCTTGTGGGTCTGGTTTATGTGGGTCCTGGGTAATTGAACCCCGGGCCTTAGGCACTGGAAGCAAGTGCCTTAACCGCTGAGCCATCTCTCCAGCCTGAAAATCAGTTTTAATATTAAGACCAGCTGCCTTCTCCTTCAGAGGACTTCATGCATTAAGGATGATAAGAGATCTACAAAAGTACTGAAATAGTCTCAAAACTTACTTTTAGCATATGCTTTTTATAAATGATGTAATTGGATAGTTTATAGTGCCATTTGTCAATTATGTCACTTTATTGTTAAAAATATTAATACTTTATGGCATCTTTTATTATTTCTTCATTTTCTATTATCTTTAAAATGATATCAGTTTATATGCATTCTGCTACTTATTTATAGCCACTTGGAAATGTTAATCAAATATTCTCTATTTGTTACTCGTCCTTGTGTATTTTCAAGGATGAGGCAACCAGCTCCTCTGCTCTCCAACTTTCCTTGCAAAAGCAGGAAGGGAAAATCTCCAGCATGCTAGGGGCCCTGGTGCAGCTGTGGGGCATGAAGGCTCTGGGGGCCTTCCTTCATGGCATGTTGCTCTGTCTGTCCAGCCTGTCCCTGGTAAATATTCCGTGGCAGAGTTATGAAGTGTGATCCCAAAGCTTCATTTTCAGGCTCTTTCTGTTTTAGAGAGGCATTCATATTACACACACTGGAATGTATGGGAACAAAGCACTACAGACTGGGCTAATCTCAGGGTGGTAGTCACTCTTCTTCCTCTTGCTTTCCTCTTTCCATCAGTCCACAAGCACAGCATCTTAGGTAGTGCCCTGGTGACATGGAAGTACTGCGCTAAAGCACAAAAGTGGGAATGAAGTGGAATGACCTCAGTCTGGCCTGTGCTCACAGCACCCACCAGCTGGCAGAATTGCTCACATCATAAGGCCTATGGTTGGCGATGTCCTCTCTAACTAATCCTTCAGAATGTCCTGAGGACAGGTGTGGCAGTTAGCTCCACATTGCTGGAATGTACCTCTTGCCTGATACCATATTGGGGGGGTGTTATTTCATGCTTATAGATCCAAAGGAACTTCCATCAAATAGAAGAAGCTGGCTCCCATTCATAAATCTAAGCAAACAGCCAGCACCACAAGCAAGCACAGCCAGAGCTCAAAACCTCTTTGAATACCTTTAGGCTGGAATTTAGATCTGTACCCAGTGACATGTCTCCCTGTAGCATGAGTCTCTGCTTGCTGAGGGCTAAACCTGCTAACTTAATTTTAATAAAACACCTGAGTCTATGGGGGACATACATTCAAACTACCATAACAGGTATTCATTCACTAGAGAGCAGTAAATTGTAGCTATAACTTAAATAAAATTTAAGATAATTAAACTTCATTGTGTTTGATTTTTTTCTCCTGTGCTATATTTCTGCTTCTAGAAAAATGCTCTCAGGTAAACAGAAATCATAACTGTCTTAATGAAAGATAAATTACATAGAGGGTATTTATTAATTACACTAGCTTATTTTGGACAGAAGAACACCATGGTTTGTATTTTATAAAATCAGTTAGAAAGCTTATATGCTTACAATGCATGTATAAGTAGACATGAAAGAATACACTATTCAATAAGAGTAACAGATTTTAAAATGTCAGACACAAAAAAATTACATAATTACAAGAATAGAAAAGGAGAGAAAGTTATGTTTATTCCATACACAGAAATTATGGCTCTGAATTTAACTCTGACCAGTTATTATCATCTTTGTTTGACAATATTTTATAAATATATATATATATATATATATATATACATATGTATATATATATTATTTTATATATTTCATTAATTTATATACGCATGTATGCAGCACTTTATGTAGCTTTAAATTATGTTATATGCATTACTACATAATGCATAATTTAATTGTATTCAATAAAAATCTTTAAGACTGAAGTGATGCCACAATTTCACTGTGAAAGTTTGCGGGTCCGTGGATTACTTTGGAGGTCATTGTACACTAACACCCCAATTCATCCACGGAGCTGGATGGACAGTAGCTTGGGACAGCGGTAGGCCGAAGAGCATAGCCTCCCGGGAGAACACGGTTCTCATTTATTGTATAGATAAAAGTTGTTTATATAGAGGAAAAGGCAGAGGTAGGGGCACAGGCAGCAAGGGGATTGGTAGGGGCAGGATCTGTGGATATCTCTTGAGTTGATTGGTAGGGGCCAGTACCCTTTGGATGCCTAATTTGCATAGATAAATTGAGGGGACTATGTGACTATATAGAATGGTGATGTCAGCAGGGGAAATGTAACCTTATTGTTTAGGTTTGTTATTACAGCTGGACTGAGTTTAAGCCTTGAATTGCCTGCTTATCTCAGGGCACAGCTGTGTCCTGCCTGGAGGCTGGAGAGTCCAGGATATGTATGAAATAATCAGGGGTCCCAGGCTCACTTCAACTTCCTTAACAGAAGGAGACAGTCCTGACGCCTGCCAGTCTCAGCAAAACCCTATTCTCCCATGCCTCTTAGCAGAGTACCACAAAAGTTAACTTTGAAATAGGTTATAATTATTGTTTTGTAGGTAACTGAGAAAGACCAAAAGTTACTAAGAATTACTCTAATAGTCTTTTCTAGAAACTTAATCTGCCTCTATTTCCATCAAATATCCATTTGCATTTCATTCAATTCCTATTATTTTCCAATGACTGAGTTTATACAGCATACACCTTTGAGTTTCAAACAAGGTCATTTATTGCCTTCTGGATACTTCCGTGAAGCTATTTAACATGTGCTCAAAGACACCAGACATCCACCTCCACTGGCAACAGTTTTAAAGTTCCAAATGCTCATCTCCAACAACTTAGATTCCCCCTTGAAAAGCCGTTCCTTTATGCCCCTCATTTGATTTCTCAGCAAAGTGCATCCCTTCCTCTGCTAAGGCTGGCTCATCCTCACACAATTGTTAAGGGAGTCCCTCCTTTTAAAGGAAAATTCATATCCATATGAATTATGCTTTAATCCTCACCATGCCAAATTACCGGATGCTGTGCAGGATCTCCCAGGATCATCAGCCCTTCTGTCTGCTTCAAATTTGATAACCTTGCCCCCAGCAATCCCAGACTGTTTACCTTTGCTCCCAGCTATCTCAAGCTAGTTTTCTCTTTCCTCAGGACTTTTCCCACATCGCAACCCAGCCTATGAAAGTGGAAGTTTGTCCTGATGTTAGCACTCTCAAAAGTGTCTACAGACTTTATTATTATCTTATATATAAGAGTAGAGTTTTCTTACTGATTTTATAATCTGCTTTATCCCACTCAAGCCAAAGTTACACAAATCAGAAATGTCACTTGTTTTGCTCAGTGATTTGCTCCTCATGGGCACAGTGACACACAGCAGGCAGGCAATACCTTTATTGACTGTCCATTGTATACCTGCATTGTGGTAGGCAACAAGAAAAAGACTTTCTGAATTAGTGAATTTATTTTATCTTGAACCCTGAGTGGTTTGTGTTGGTTTAAAATGCAAAAAATAGATGTGAAACAGACAGCAACTAAGTTTTTGAACCCAGAGTCCTTTTTTATAAGCAAGCTGTGAAGCCAAGCCAATGATGATATTGTTTATAATAATGAACAACTAATTGAAGAGCCCCCAAACTTCCTCTCAATCAAAATACTTAGCATTAAGTAAATTTTGTTCATGTGAGATTTTGAAGCTTTCTTTGCATTCCTCAGAGTGACCAGCATGTTTTAACCCTCCCCAAGCAGGTCCCCAATGTACTGTGCTAGGACAGAGCAGGAGCAGGGTTACTTTAGGAGACACTGGATCCCCTCTGTATCTAATACTGGTTACGTCCATTTCTGTTGCATAATGGCCTTGACAGAGAAACTCTAAACCAGTTGCCTAGGTTGAAGTGGTGAGACACTAAGATAATGAAATGTTACAACACACCATACCTGTGGGGATACCATAATAGGTTTCATCGTGTTTTATTTTATTTTTTTTAAATATATATTTATTGTCCATAATGAGTTACATTATTTAGTGGGCAAACCATGCGTTGTTATCCCGAATTCCCCAATTCCCCCCTCCCCATCCCTGATCTTTTTATTTTTATTGAGATCATTAATATGAATATTTGATCATGTTCCTGTCCTAGGATCCTCCTCTGACCCTCACCCTCATATCCTAAGGACCCTCTTCTTTCAAGGTAGTCCTTCCTCTGATTTGTTGTCTGATTCCTTTTGGCTTTCTCTGTCTTCCACATCAAAATGTTGATAGGCTCAGAAACATACTCGCCTTGGGGCAGGAGTGGGTTTTGGTAACCACAGTGGGGTCATGAATGCAAAAGACCTCCATGTCAAGATGACTGTGCCCAAAAGTACACCTATGCACCTTATGATTCTTACATTCTTTCTGCCCCTCTTTCTGTAATGTCCTCTGAGCCTTGGAGGGTGTGACAGTAATCTCCTTAAGTATTAGGCTCTTGCAGGCTCTTACTTTCTACTGTGATGGGTTCCGAGTCTTCTCAGTGTCTGGCTAGCAATGAGCATTATGCATTCATGCTACGACTTTCTCTGTGTTCTTCCCTGAGCCCTGGATGGTATGACAGAGATGACTCATCCAGTGCTCAGCATTGGGCTTTGTTTTCTTTTCATTTGATCAATTTTGAGTCTCCCTGGAATTCACTTCTATCTGTAAAAAGAATTGAGGTCAGCGTGAATTAAAGGGGATAAACATATACACCTAATGACAGTTTGATGGGAATAACATTTTTGTTTAACCAAAAAACCCAAAAGGTAGATTCCCTCTGGGGTCTATGATCTTCTAAGCCATAGATTTGTGATTTGGTTCTCAGTACCAGCCATGGATTCCCTCCCACTGAGTAGGCCTCATATCCTATCAGATAGTAGCTGGTTACCGCCATAGCATATGTATCACTATTGCACCTGTGGGTACACCTTGACTGGCTGGTTGATTTGGTAGCTTGCAGGACTCAATGCTTGTTCAAACTGTTGATGACTTTCCTCCCTCAACTTGCATAACACTTTCCAGCAATATGTCAGCTGTCCACCAGGGAGATTTCTTCCATCTCAGTTCCAGCTTGATTTCTCAATGACTTGTGGTTCCCTCCCAAAACAATTTAGACTACCGCTGAAGTGCTTGGGTACTCCCCAGAACTAGACTATTGTGTTTTCTATAGACGAAGCTAAGAAGGGATTTGATAATTATACCTTAGGGTATAAAAAGATACTTTTTAAAAATAAATTGGTGGCTGTATCTTTATAATCACAACTGAAGAAAAATGAAAAATAATATAAATTGATTTTTAAAGACATAGGTGTCAAAAAGGAACACCAGAATATTAAAGAGCAAACTTCATATAAATGTGTAAAAGACTAAGAATTGCTACTTTATTCTTTTAGATTTTTTTAGATGTGAGATTATTTTGCATATTTTTTCTAAAAAGGATCAAATCACTAGCTACATTTCTTTTCTTTTAAAAATATTTTTATTTATTCATTTTCAAGCAGAGAGATACAGAGAAAGAGAAAGAGAGAGAAAGAGAGCACCAGGGACACCACCTTGTGGGTCTGGCATATGTGGGTCCTGGGGAATTGAACCCAGGGCCTTAGGCACTGGAGGCAAGTGCCTTAACCGCTGAGCCATCTCTCCAGCCCCATTTCTTTTCTTCTAATTATCCATAATTAGATACACTTAATAAGGGAATAATGTGTTGATGTCCCCAGTTCCCCTATTTCCCACTTCCCTGTCCCTGGTCAGTTGGATATCCTCCTCCATGGGGTGGAACCAGGTTGACTCCTAGGCTAGCCACATTCCTTTTCTAAAATTGATTTGGTTCATCTGATGTCACTGTTTAATGCTGTAGAGATTGTTACTTCTCTAGTAAGATTTCTGCCTATGGGTTTGCTAAGAATGATATGAGATTTTATTAGTATGATGTCATTATTTTCAGAGGCAGAATATTAGAATTGATATATGAACAATGACTTTTATGGCCATTTCTTAAAATCATTAATCCCAATTGATATTTATTAAAGTGATCTCATTTGATATTATGAGAAATTCATCTTTTTATATATAATTCTTATATGTTTGCTTTTCAGGTTCTAGTAATGCTTATTTATGGTAATAAGACTTCTTTGTTTTTCAATAACAATGTCTTGGGAAAAATATTTGGGGTATTAGTCAAAATAATAATGAAAACTCACTAAAGAATATTAAATAATATATCAATAATTCAAACCAAATAGAATGGTTAAAAGTTACATTCAATAGTTCTACTTTTCAGTATATACATTCATAAAATTATTCTATAAGGATATTTCCTATTTGCAGGTTGAAAGTGCATCCCCACTTGGATTCATTGTCTTTCTTCAAACTTCCTCTTATGAGTTTTACCAATTCCCCATACACCCCCCACCCCGGCCCCAAGCCTGCAGAAACCAGGGAAGGAGCACTAAATTATGGAATGCTCATAAATTTATCAAAGGGATCATTGGGACTGTCATAAAGAGAGAGGCTAGGAACATGACTCTGCAGTTACAGGTGCTTGCTTACAAGCAATGTTTGATTTTCCAGAACCCAAGTAAAGCCAGATGTACAAAGTGACACATGCATCTCGAGTTCATTTGTAGGAAAGAGGCCTGGGATTCAATCCTCGAGATCTCTCTCTCTCTCTCTCTCTCTCTCTCTCTCTCTCTCTCTCTCTCTCTCTCTCTCTCTCATCTTTTTGGCATGCATATGTGCATTCACATGCACACACAAACAATTTCTGAGTGCTGGGAGTAAAGGCATACAGCACCATGCCTTTAGTCCCTGCACTCGGGAGGCAGAGGTAGAAGGATCACCATGAGTTCAAGGAAACCCACAGACTACACAGTGAATTCCAGGTCAGCCTGGGCTAGAGAGAGACCTTACCTTGGAAAACCAAATATATATAAATAAATAGAGGTGTTTGAGAAGGACAGAAATTCCTTACTCATGAGACTGATGGAAAACTAACTGCATTTGTTTAGTTATCACTTAATGTGTTTGCTTCTGAATCTACAAACTTCTAGAGACATGCTACCTTTTTACACTCCCATTCCTTTGCAGTAGTAAAAGTCTGTGCAAGTTCAATCTAATTTCATACTATGAATTTCAATTCTGAGAAAATTTGTTCATGGTGATTATATTTTTATAGAATTTTCCTAAAGATTTTAGAACCCCTAAATATTCAGTATATTAATTGTTCAAATAATTCAAATTAAAAATCACTATGTTTATTTAGAATTCCATTCATAGTTTCAACTTATCCTTAAAAGTAAATTCTACCCATTAATAGAGCAACATGATATTTTAGTGTGTGTATACATTGACTCATATGAAAATCAGGCTAAATGTATGTACCTTTTAAAATAGTTATTAGATTTTGGTGAACATATTACAGTCTATTTTTCAAATTACTGAACTGTGAATAATTGTTGTCTATATCCATCTTACAGTGCTATAGCACATTGACATTTCTTTCTCTAATTTAGTGTAACTTAGTGTTCATTGGTCATTCTCTGGGTAACACTCCCGAGTATCATTTTACTCTCAACTTCTAGGAGAAAAATCAATGTTTTGTAGATTTCACGATCCAGTGAGCTCATGTTTTACTCATCTTTCTATGCCTAACATATTATATTTAACACAATCATTTTGACCTTTTTAAACCTTGTCTCAGAAACACAATGGAAAATAAGAATATCTGAAATAGCATTTCATAATATAAATATTCTTCAACATTATTATTGAATAATAATAAAAAATCTATACAAGCTAGCCTTTATCAATTTATAGGCATTTTAAGCTATAAATAAAAAGCTATAAATATATTTTAAACACACATCTGTGTAGATACACACAAACACATAGCACACACATCACTATAGAAGAGTGAGTAAGTCAGTTTTATGGATATCATATTTCTGACATGCACTTTACCTTTACATTGTAAATCTGTTAGCTTCTTATGTTAGAAAATGGAGCCTGACTTCTTCCTTATCCTACATCATTTTACAGTGGTGGATAACCATGTGTCCTTCTATATGTAGGCTCCAGACAGACACAGGACTGAATTAGATTCAGATCTAGTTTCTTTACAACAGTCAATATTAGTCATGGACAATGTAATTATCAGTGACATTAGGAACACTATGGAGAACTTAATAAGTACAAGTTACTATTCCAAGCAATATACAGGCATCAACTCATTTAACCTTCACAAGAAATAACCTTCAAGGAGTCATCCTTACATCGTTTTCAAACATGACATAAAAATAAAATAAAATAAAGAACACTGGCATTCAAACTTGACCTGAATGACTACAAACTGATATTATTAATCCACAGAACTGGTGGAGAAATCCCAGGCAAGAATGAAATGATGTGTGTACTACTAACCCTGCCAGAGAGATGGCTATAGCCCAAATTTATGGGTCATCAAAAAGAATAGAGAAATAGCACTCACATTTATATCAGGCAATATAGATTCTTAAGAGGAGAAGGAAGCAAAGTCTTCCTTTTATTTACCAGCTAAAGCAAGTGAAATATAGAAAACATATTATTTTACATATATAATTCTCACATATGCATACAAATCAAATCCACTTAATTTTTAACTGATTTTAAAAACAAATGTTTTGAATTTTATTTTATATTATTTATTGATTTATTAGAGAGAGAGAATGTGTCAGAAAAAGAGTGACTATGGGCACAACAGGGCTTCTTGCCACTGCAAAAGCAAACAAACAAAACCTCCAGTTACATGTGCTGCTTAACTGCTGAGCCATTTTTCCAGCACTGAATTTTGTTACTGTAATATTGTTTTAAATTAGTAATAATTAAAATTCAGCTACACTTCAAACAGTGAATAATTTTCTTCCTGTTTTCATAGTGCAACTTGCTTGTGGACCTAAGGATAATGTCTTCGTGGCTTGATAATACTATGGATTGAATTGTACAAAAGCAAAGTGGTGACATGTTAGTAGATTATTAATTTTTGTGTTTTGGTGATCTGCCATAGAAAAAAAAGGAATGGAAATGCTCAAAGCTTGCTTGTACCACTTTTCTAACTTTTATGTATGTCTGCAACACACAAATGCCAAAAAAGAATGATGAATTTACATAATCACTCAACTCATATTAAAAAAGAGTACCAGGGCTAGAGAGATGCCTTAGTGGTTAAGGCACTTGCCTTCAGTGCCTAAGGCTCTGGGTTCAATTCCTCAGGACCCAGGACCCACATAAACCAGACCTATGTTTGAAAATAGTATTGAGGTTACATTTCCCCAAGAGAATAGAAACACTGTGCATGAATGTTACTTTAAGGTTTTTTTTTTTTTTTTTTTTTTTTTGTGTGTGTGTGTGTGTGGCAACACCGATTTTATGAGAAGAGAAACCTAAGAAAATTGCCTGACTTCCAATGATATTAACATCTTGTATTAAAGCGAAGAGTAAAATAGTAAATGGTAAAACTGACAAAGTGTCTGAAGACTCCAATGTTTAATTTTGAGCCAAGTTGATTAATTTCTAGAGTTTAGGTAGATGTTCACCTATCAGCAGAACAGGAAGAGAATAGACTAAAACTTGGTTTAGTGGCCTGTCATGGTACTTCGGTTCAAGCCAAAAGTGTATAACCTGCCCACTGGCTGCCTTTCCCAACTTGCCAGCTCCCAACATCTCACCTTCCTGAACTGCTGACTTCTGGAATTCTCCACTCACACATTTGCCTCAGGCCTCTGCCACTCCATTGCCTTCTCTCTAGAACATTCTATTCTCCATATTAGACAGTCTTCTACTAACTCTTTTCAGTCACCATTCAAGATGTGATCATTAAAGAGCCTTTATCTGTCTTCTCAACCTCTACTGAGGTAATGACATACTTTCATATTATACTGAAACTGATAATAATTCATAGCACCATATTTATTGGTGTGGTGATTTATTTAATATCTGTCACTGACATCCTCCCTTGACAGGGGATGCTCCAAATTATGAAAAAGTCTTTTGTAATGTGTTTTTCTCTGGACTGTATTCCACATCACAATGTGTTCTCACTTCCTCTCCAGAGGACATGTGCATTATCCTATTAGTTCTCCGAGGATCTCCTGGCAGCAATCATCAGAACAAATCCCACAGTACTACTGCCTTTTATTAGCTTTCTTTCAGCTCTTATAATAACTCAATCAGGAAAAAAATTCTGTTTAAATCACTGTCAAATCAGAGAATTCCATCTAAAATCTCCAGTGTTTCATGATGAGACATTTGAATGTATATCTCTATGAAAAGAAAATAATTTAAGGACATGTGTAACATGTAAACAGAAAGGAGAGGTAGAGGGAAGGGGAGAGAAGAGGAGGAGAATCAACTGAAACAAATTGTGTTTGAAAATTGCCAGAATCATTCTCTAAATTCCATATGCTATAAAAAGAAAAACTGATAATTTACCCTTTTGTCAATTTTAAGTGCACTGGATATATATGTAAATGATATGTCTCACAAATTGTATCAGGTCACCCTACTTCATAAATATTTAGCTGTACTTTTCACATTTTAATATCCCTGAATTTTGAAAACATATCGAAATTGAAATACATTTGGCTAGGTGAACACTCTCACTGTAAACTTCTGGTTAAGACCATGAAAATTCCAGTGTCGAAAATCTTTTGACACAATGAAATACAATAATACACATAAGTCAAATGTGGGTGCTTATGAGGGAAATAAACTAAAACTATTGCCATAGGTAAATTTCATTTACTTTTGTTTGTATTTCCATTGTTTCCATATTCTTAAAAGGTTTGAGAAATCATCACAGTGAAAATCTTGCATGGACTGATCCAGTCTGCCCACGGAGGAGGATATCCAGCTGATTGGGAACAGGGAAGAGGGAAATTGTGGAAATGGGGATATCAACTCATTATTTGCTCATTCAATGTATCTAATTATGGATAATAAAGAAAAAAATTAAAAATCTTGCATGCTTATAAATTTCTTTGAAAATTTCCAACATGATCATGATAATTACTTAATTTTAATGACTTGACAGTGCTGCATGGATATCAGAAGACTGTGGACTGTTTCTTCCTGCAGCCAGAAACTGAGTTTCTTGAGTTTAAGGTTTTATTTCCCTTGCCAGTGAGTTTCGAAGCCAGAATCCCTTTACTTCTATTGTATAGACATGTTTCACTGTTAGGAACAGGTTGTGTTAGATATGGAATTTCAGGATTAGAAATCTGCTCCAGGTAACTAATTTTAATGGCAATTTAGAATTTCCTCCTTCACTTTGCAATGGGCACCTTGCATTGGTACGTGTTGGTGAGGGTCTTCCATGGCGGCAGTGGGGATTGATGTTTGCCAGCCTGTGTAACTCCAGGTTTTCATCAGGACAGTGACCTTCTGGACCGTCGGAAACACTGCTTCACTGTTCAGTCCGAGTGTGGGGAGGACCTCTACTTCTCTGTGGAGCTAGAGTGTGATCTTGCCCAGTGGGAAAGAGCATTCCAAACAGCTACCTTTCTAGAAGTGGAACGGATACAGGTGAGGATTGTGTTCTGTGAGACTCATGATGCCCCTGAGGTTTTAATATGAAATCAAGGAAGGATCACAACCATTCTGTGAGGCTTGGTCTCCATCTCAGATTCTTCCCGTAATTAGTCACTGTGAAGAAATAAATATTACTTCCAGAACCCAGAATAAAGCAAATGACTTCTTGTTTCAAAAAAGAAAAAGAAAAAAAGAAAAAAAGTAATATATATTACACAGGTTTTCTGAATCTTACATTTTCTTTTTTTATATTTTATTTATTCATTTTCAAGCAGAGAGATACAGGAGACAGATGATGAGAGAGAGAGAGAGAGAGAGAGAGAGAGAGAGAGAGAGAGAGAGAGAGAGAGAGAGAGAGAGAGAGACAGAGAGAACCAAGGCTACCACCTTGTGGATTTGGCCTATGTGGGTACTGGAGAATTGAACTGGGGGCCTTACACACTGGAGACAAGTGCCTTAACCGCTGAGACATATCTTCAGCCCCTGAATCTTGCATTTTCATAATTTTACCTTTCTGGGCTATTTCGTACTACTCCTCGAAATGTGTTTCTTATTGTAGACACTAGGGTAGCTTGAGTCCTACTGAAAATGCTCTAATATGAGTCAAATGTTGAAAACACAGTATCTTGTTCACCAAACATAAGCACCTCATTTCTGGAAGTTGCTTTTTTCTAGAAGGCCTTCCCTTCCACTACGCCTTTCCAAACTGGGCAGAGCAGTTGAAGCTTTTCAATGGTGTGTCATCCATGAACATCATCCTGACTTTTAACATGCCTGCCCAGTGGGTCCAGCGACTTCACACTAGCGCTGCTCATGTGGCCCCCTTTTCCCACTATACAAGCAGTACCATTTTCCTCTGTTTTCTTAGGATGACTCAAAGCCTTACTTGTCATTATCCACACTGAGCTGCAGACTGCCTGAGATTATTTTATTCTTATATCAACCAAAGTCTAAAGCATCTGGACATCATATCTACTCAGTTTGAAGTCATGTCTAGATCAGACTTCACGAACACTCAGCCTCTAGAAGTCATGAGAGCCTGAGATGGAACACTTCACAGAACTTGCAGATCTCTCCTGAAATGGAAAGGCTTGAGCCTCTTGCCACTTTCAAGCAGAGTCACAGGGCAAAGACTACACACATGAGACCTACGCACTGAATTTTGAAAGTATAGATGATGGGAATAAAACATTGCATTTTCCATATTATTGACTGGCACTCTGTCTCAAAAGAAAGAAAAATAAAAGAAAATAACAAAGAACATAATAATAAGCAGAAAACAACATTAATAAATTGACTAGTACTATTAATGAAGTCATGGGTATAAAAATTATTTTGAAATAAATTATTTTTTACTACTGGGACCACAAACTAACAGTTTCCTCCTTCAAACATATAGTTACCAATATTATTATTGTTTTGATTTCTGATTTGCTTAATCTTAACATAATGCATATTTACTTGAAGGGATGATCCATGATAATCACATATTTGTAATACTTCCTACCTTATTATTTAAATTTAAACTGAAAAAGTTACAAACATAGTGACTAAACCAGAAAAATGACAATTTATGTAAATTAAAGCTTGCATTTCCCTAATTTCAAAGTGCCTTTATGGTTTTTCCCAAGGTTAATTAATTAAAACTGTTAAAGGACAGATTTCTGTACCTTACACTAATTAACTTTTATATCTTTTAAAATAATTTAAATGAATAAGTTACTTTCAAAATATAATGACATTTCACGGGGACTAATACAGACAGCCCACAGAGGAGGATATACAACTGATCAGAGATGGGGAGGGGGGGAATTGGGGAATTCGGGATAACAACGCATGGTTTGCCCACTAAATAATGTAACACATTATGGACAATAAATATATATTTAAAAAAATATAATGACATTTTAAAATTATTATTTTTTTAATTTAATATTTATTGTCCATAATGAGTTACATTATTTAGTGGGCAAACCATGCGTTGTTATCCCGACTTCCCCAATTCCCCCTCCCCATCCCTGATCAGTTGTATATCCTCCTTCGTGGGCTGTCTGTATTAGTCCTTGTGGCAAGGGATCCTGTATATCTTAGTACTCATCCCGGTCTTCCTGGCCCAAGTTAAATTCATATGTATTTTTGTCTGATGATGAATATTTATCCCAAAATGGCATTTTCAAAGGTTAATACTATGGATACATTAGATTCAAATATGACTATACAATATCTATAAAGATGTTCTTGTTTAAACTCCCCTACAAAAAATAATTTTATCATTTTTTTCCTGCTGGAGTTTATTTTCTATTGCATAAATATAGTAATCATATAATAAACATTTTACTATTCAATAATATTAAATACCTCAATATTACATATTCATAAACATTATAAATTGTAGATTAAAATTTAAGTAGGTATTCTACTTATAACATCTTTGTTTCCATTTAATGTTTATTGAGACAACACAGTTTAAGTTGCAAAGCTTAACTTAGTGAGACTATCTTAATGCACTCTACCATTTGTGGTTTCATCTGGAATGTTCTTTTTAAATGACAGTACATGAAAATAGCAAACAGTTAAGCCTAAATTAAAAGTAAATGATATTGCCTTGAACATTCCTTAATGTTGTTAACAGTTTTAATAAATTACTAATGGATGGCTGCAAGCATTCTGGATGACCATGTATTAAACAAATACAGCTGGTCCCAAAGATGGACTTTAGAGGTCATTAAGTATGCCCTCTAATCTGATTTTTGGAGCATTTAACTCTAAATTGATAATTTGGTATAATTATGATTTTTCTATGCAAATCAGGCTTTAAGCACATGAATACAGCTTTCTGTAAAAAGCAACTTGATATATTTAGCCTCGATTAAAATTACTTGTAATTGATTTAATATATTTATATAAAATATTAAAAGCAGGTATAATACAAAGTCATATTGGAATTTTTAATAAGATGTATAACTCTCTCATATGTGAATTATATATGTATAGTTATTTCCTATCTGATTTTTTCTTTTTCTTTTGTTTTAGTATCTATTATCTTCTTCAAATAGTTATATAAGTAAATTATAATGTAATCTGATTTCAATGTGAAACATTTTATTTGTTTATAATACAGTGGTGTGTATCAAATCCAAGGCCTTACTCATGTTAGGGAAGTGTTCTACATTGATCTTCTCTCCTGGCTATATTCAAGAATCTATTGTTACTTTTAGTGAAAAATGTCTATGGGCAATAAGATCAAACACTTAATGACAAGATCTATTTTTTTGATAACTGTATTTGAGCTTGTGAACCTGAAAGTATTTTAAAATAATAACAAAAACCTAATGCTTGAATATGCTTTAATATTTCTCTTTTGCTTAAATGAAAATGCAATATTGTTCAGTTATATAATATGAAAAACTTAGCATAATGTTGATTACATATCTTACAGCGGTATAATTGTCATAGATGTGCACTTTCATAATCCCAGAAATCAAGAAGCAGAAGCAGAATGATTACAAGCTTCAGCCAACCAGGGCTTCAAAGCAGGATGCTATCTCCAAACATTATAAACACATACATGAAAGACAGGCAATTTTGTATAATATGAAGACATGGTGAGGAGTGAGAATAGACAATTGGCACTGCCTGGTTCTCTGGAGAACCAGAGAAACACTCAGCTTTGGTGTTGTTAAAATGAAGATGTTGATAACGCTATCTCTATCATGCAGTAATTGTTGCTACTCAATATTTCACCCTTAGTAGAAGAATGGCACTTGGTTCTTGGCATATATGATGTGAAAACTAACAGTGTCTTCATTTGATGCAGTGCAAGACTTACGCATGCGTGCTAGAGAGTCATCTCATGGGCCTCACCATCGACTTCAGCACAGGATTTATCTGCTTTGATGCAGCCACAAAGGTAATGTGTTGCCAACGTTGTCATTCAAGAGTGAGTGAAACTATGAGACCAAGTCTTTTTGCTACTTTATTGTTTACCATGGGACAATTTGATAATTGCTATTTGATTCATAGAATATAAAGTATATTTGAACCTGTATTTAGATTACAGGCTTGTTTATAATAAAGCACATATGACACAAAACTTATACTAAATCAATGTCAATCTGTCCATCTATCTATCTATTATTTATTTATCTCTCTATCTATCTATCCATGAGACTGTGAAGTGGATCTGGGGAGCAGCTAAGCACTAATGAAGACGAGAAAACCTTTCCTGGGAACCTGAGCCACACAGCCACTGCAGCAGTAATGGAAGTGTGTGTGTGTGTGTGTGTGTGTGTGTGTGTGTGTGTGTGTGTGTGTGTAAAGAAGTGATAGGTACATAGATAAATATAAATGATAGATGACAGATATTGATTTATTCTCCTCTCCTAAAGATGTAACCTCAGATTTGAGAGAACACTTGCTTCTTCCGAAACTGATATTTATAAAAGAACTCCATGGTTTTGTATGGTACTATCTAGAAGGTGGATGTTTTTGAGTTTTATAATTGCTGTGTTAGAATCATTGACAGAATGGTATAATTTTGAGATTTGTAGTTTCTGGCAGGAGAGTACATTTGTTGCAAACGCTTGATTTAGTAGGAGTTTGGTAGGATTCACAGTATATGTCCCTGGGAGGAATGCACACTGAATGAGGAGTGCTGCTTCTTCAGTGGTCACAGTTTTGAAAACAAGCAACCTTGTCTATGGAGTGACAGATGAGAAAACTAAAACATTGTATTTCTTTAATTGGAATTTCTTTAGTTGGATCATATGGTGCCCTAATTTCATCTCAACCTCTTATTTCCCTCCATTACTGCTGCATTGGCTGTGTGGTTCTTAGGTTCCCAGTGAAGTTATTCTTCTCACCAGCACACTGCTGCTCCCTAGATCCTTTCCACTGTCTCCTATGGCTAAGTATGGGCTACAGTATAAACTGAAACATTTCTTTTTTTACTAACTATATGGACCAATGAATAATCTCTGACTGGATGTAGATACTTTATCTGGACATTAAACATGTATAGGATTTTCAAAAGAAAATGCCAACAAAATACGAGTGACCCAGATGAGAATGGTGGAGTATAGGAGATGTTGGGGATGGACATGGAGTCCAAGGTGGGCCTCGCTGGTCCCGGGCCAGTGGGTGCCATCTAGTATCCACAGAACTGATGCTTCGTGACCTAGCAGCTCTAAATATCATGCAAAAATTCGCATTAAGGATGTCAGTTCACACAAAGGATGGCTGCTGTTTCCTTTGATTGGATGTCAGAATTGAATAAAACATGGTCAGATTTGACCATACAGTGTATGACTTTGCATGATATAAAAAATTCTGTAAATCAAGACTCTCCGATGCTAATGTGTCTTTTGATGATTCTCAGTGAGACTTCTGTCAAATCAAGATAGGAGTGTTTAATTATCCAAATTAATTATCACACTTATCGATTAGTTAATCAGCTTGAGAATTAAATTAATTTGCTATATAATTTTAGAAATAAACTGATTAGAAAAATGATTAAGTGTGGCTTTAAACAAGGAACTATGATCATCAGAATCATCAAACTGTCACATGAATGCGAAACCACCTCACATTAGTAAACAAGAGAGAAACAAATGAAAGTCAACTGAACACATTTCTGAATATCAGAATCTTGAATTTATTTTTAAGGCTAATACCCTGTCTGCTTTAGTATCTGGTGGATCTTTGCTTTATGGGAACAACAAACAAGACATGAGAGCAATGCCCTCTCCAACATACGATCTGCATGTGCCCTGAGTATAATGAGAAAAAGTGTTTAGTGAGTAAAATCTAAGCAAGTTGCTATGATTCATAAAGGAAAACTATATATTAAGAAATGAGAATACAGTCAGTACAGATGAGACATGTGTAAAATGCCAAGATATCAGAGGCAGTGATCAAATTCTTACTTTTTTATCCTATCATTGGAAGTATTGTCCTTCAAAGACAATCTAAGTACCAGGAAATAGGTAAAATAATCTTTAAGCACTCTAATGAAAAAGGCCAATGCATGCATCACCCAGACAGTAACACACACAGAGAAAGGGAAGGATATGTGTAGTTGACTCAGGAAAGTGACAATAAGTCGAACCTGGGCAAATGTGAACAGATCTTACTGTAAGAAGCTTGCCCCACTGTGTGGAAGGAGACTAGAAATTAGCTTAAGTGTGAAATAAGTGATCCCTGCAGATACAGTTAAGCAAGTTGTCCTGCATTTTATGAAAAATTAGTATCCAATTATTATTTTCTAGTTGATAGTCATGTGAAAAGCCTTCATATAATTTATGCTTAGTAGATATTTTTAATGTTTGTACTTAGAAGGATCAATGCAAAAATACTATTCCTCTATTTCTGAGGAAATTTTTTTCTGTACTTCATCATTCGTAATATCTTAATAGTGCATGTTGATTTTATAGGAGAGTGGGTTTCTAAATATGATTATTTATTTTCAAGGCAAGAAAAAGAACAAAAGTCAGAGAGAAAGGAAATAAGCACCCAGGGCCTCTTGCCACTGCAATATCTCCAGATGCATGGATCACTTTGTGCATCTGGCTTTATGTGAGTGCCAAGGAAACAAACCTGGATGGTCAGGCTTTGCAAAAAGTGCTTTATCCACAGAGCCATCTTTTCAGCCGGAGATGGTTTCAATGTGATGTTTTCATTTTCACATAATGCACTTTGATATTATTCACTCCCTTTGACAAACCCTTTCCCCCTCTCAACATCCCCTTTGTCTTCTCAAACAATATTCCTTCTTTTTCATGTTATGTTTTATTTTCATCTAGATTTTGCATATGGGAAATGGAAAATTCTTTATGTTTCTGAGTTAGCTTTATTTTGCTTAATATGATGACCTCCAGTTCTACTCATTTTCCTGTAACTGGAAATCTCATTCCTCCTTATGGCTGAATAAAACTACATTGTCTATAACACATGATTTTTTGTTCATTCAGTTATTGATGGACACTTACACTGATCTCATAACCTGTATATTATTAATAGTGATGATTATTATATGAGTGTCTGCACACTAACTTGCCTAGTTCCTTCAACTTTAAAGTTACTGAGGAAGCAAGAAAAGGGTCTTATAATAAAGCAGCCTCCCAGTAAAGGAAGGGCTACAGACTAACTCATTAACTGAACTTCACATAAAGTACATGTTGCCCAGTATATCCATCAGTGAAAGAGCTGCTGCTACATTACTGATTTCTAAAGAACAACTAATTTTTCATTTCTTGTGAATTAAATAATAAACATGAACAACAATGAGGAAATAAACTACAAAACAAGATTATAGACATTTTTGTAGAAAGTAAGAGGCATCATTTTTGATTTCTTAAGAATGTTACAGGGAGTTAGATAGATAGCTCCACCATTAAGTGGAAAAAGTGGGAAAAAAGTGCAAGCCTAACAACATGGGTTCAATTTCCCAGTTCCCACTCAAAGCCAGATGCATAAAGTTGCACCTGTCTCTGGAGTTCATTTGCAATGGCTGCAGGCCCTAGTATACCCAATCTCTCTTTCTGTCTCTCTTCTATTTTTCTCTACTTGCAAATAAGTAAATAAAAATATGTTTTTTAAAAAGGATGTTAATGGTTTGGAGGGATACTGATAATATACATTCTCAAGCAATTCTCATTATTGACCACCTATGTTGAAAGGTCCCTGAGAATTACTTCTTTTGATTTTTCAGAATGCAAGGCACGCCAAAATCACTTTATTCCATATAAAATAGTTTTGTGGTGTTGCTCAGCTTGCAAGACTGCTGACCTGAGTTTCATTCCCCAGGACTCATGTAAATCCAGACATAAAGTGGTTCACAGATATGTAATGGGAAGTCCATGGGAATCTGAGTCAGGAGAAACTGGAATACCTCTTTTCCACCCTTTGCCCCAAGATTGTGTCTGACTTTGACTCTGAAGAGAGGTTTTTGACAAAAACAAAAGTATGGAACATGTTTTCCGATCAAGTTGCTCTTTTCTTGATCTTCATTTACTTAACAAATGTTCTACTGCTTTCTCCTCTGCTATCTTCTTGAATATGTTTACTCTTTGGTATGAAGAATTCCAGTTAGAATCCTTTATAGGGCTTGCTTATGCTCATAAATTCCATTAGCCCATTTTTTTAATGTATAGGGTTTATTTCACTTTCTACTACAGGAGAAAATTCTGCATGAAATAATATTTTGTGCTGACTGTCCTGACCTTTAAATACTTGAAATACATCATTGCTATCTCTTCTGGCTTTTTTCCATTGCTTTAACAATTGGCTGTTATTCTGATGAGCCTGTCTTTATATATAATGAGACATTTCTCTTTTGGACATTTGAGTACCATTTCTTTGTTTTGTGCGTCTTTAAAGTGTTGTAGTTTGAATATAAGGCTTCCCATAACTTCATATATTTATGAGTAAGCCTCATACTCAGTGCACAGCTAATAGTAATTTGGGAGGTGGAACCTGGCAATGGAGGAAGTGTCACTTGGGGTGGACCTTAAGGTATTATTTTCCAAGCCACTGTGGTCAGAGCTAGCTCACCCTTATCACTGCTTCCCAGCTGCTATGACAAGATATGTTTCTCAGCCTCTGCTCTGCTAAGCCATGATGAAATTTCCCCATAAGACCATTACCAAATAAACCCTTTCTTTCCATAAGCTGCTTCTTCTAGTCAGTTTTCAAATTTTCTTCACTTCTTTTTTCTAACAACCAGACGGTAACTGCAAAAGAAATTGGTACCAAGAAATGGGGTCATTCCTGTGATAATCCTGACCCTGTGGCTTTTGGTCCTTTGAAACTGGATTGTGAAAGGAATATTGAAGGATTTTGCTCTTTTTGATGAGAGGAGCATTGAAGTTCTATAATCAGAGCTTGATGGGAAATTTTTGTGAGAGTTGGAATGGTTAAATGTAGAGCGACATGTGGACTGTAAGTCTTGGCTCATGAAGTTTCAGAGGGGAACAAGGACTTTGTGGAGACTTGGCTAGAAACAGTTCATTTCATATTTTAGCTGCATTCTGCCTATGTCCTGAGAACTTGAACAAAATTTAATTTAAAACCAAGGGTTTTTGTATTTGGCAAAGAAATAAGAGTGTGGCCTGTTTTACCTGGGTTTCTTAAGAGATTACCATCATTGAGACTGGCCAGCTGCATTGCATTGGGACAGCAGGAGAAATGCTGACACTTTTCAAAGGAGAGAGCTTGCAGGATTAATGCTGAAGAAAGTTTCTGCTCCCCAAAGTCAATTGTATCCTCCTTGTACTTAAAAATTCAGTGACCTACCTGGAAATGATTTTGAAAGCATGAAAAGTATAGAAAATATATAGACCAAGCATGATTCCAGGATAGTTTGAAGCACTATTAAAGTCTATGCAAGGAACCCTTGTCAAAGTATTGTGGGGAGCTGTGGGAATGAACCGTGGATCTCAGTGGAGCCTTCAGGATGTTTGAGATACCAGGATGACTCGACAGCCACCAAAGATGAAAGGGCATAATTGCCAAAGCCATGTGGAATCCTGAATGCCAGATATGGAGCTTCTAGATTTGATGTTTTCCCTGTTGATTTTTTGTCTTGCATTAATCCTGTATTTCTTCATGATGCCTTCTTTTTGTGCAATGGGAGTTTTTGTGCCATCATGTGTTAGAAGTATTTAACTTACATTTTGGTTTTACAGGGATCACAGTTAAAAGACTGTTTTGAGTCTGAGAAGGGAGTTTGGACTTTGGAATTTTGGACAGTCTTGGGACTGGTAAGGACTATGGGGACTTTCTTAAGTTGGAATGAACATATTTTGCATCATGAGATGGTCATCACTCTGTAGGGTCCATGGGCGGAATGTGGTAGTTTGAATGTAAAGTATCCCCTTAGCCTCATGTGTTTGTTAGTAAATCTCCTACTCAGTCACCTGCTGGTGACAATTTGAAAAGGGCTTTGATGAAGGATTGTGTCACTTGGGGCAGGCTTTCAGTTGTTATAGCCCAATCCCTCTTTGCCAGCGCCTGCTCACTCTTGTGAGGACCATCCACTGCTCTGTCATGTGATGAGGAAATTTTCCTACAATACTTTAAGCTGATATAAACTCTTCCAAACTTTCCTAAGATGCTTCTGGTTTGGCATATTGTCCCAGCAATGAGAAGCCAACTGTCACATAGTCTTTTGACTATGTATGATATGATATACAAAACTTCTTTTCTGGTGCTGTTTTGTGTTTTATATGCCTCTTGTATCTTTCTGGACATATCTTTCCCTATATTTGTGAACTTCTATAATTTTATAAAAATATTTCTTTGCCATTATTTGATATTCTTCTCTTTCTTGTATGCCCATTTGAAAACTGGTGTTTTGAAGATGTCTCACATCCCTCCATGGTACCTTCATATTTTTTTGAACTTTTCTTTGGTTTTCAATACTTGATCCAATTCTGTTTTTTGTCTCAAAGGCCTGATAGAATTTTGACTTCCATTTGATACATTCTATGGCTGAAGATTTCTATGGAGATATTTGTTGTGCCTATCTTAGTTTTCATTTTCAGATTTATTTCACTTTGGGGTTTCTTTAGGATTTCTATCTCTTCACTGACTTCCATTTTCATACTGTTTAGATTTCATTTCATCTAGCAATATTTTTGTTCCCTATTTGAATTTATTCAAGATTTAATTGATACGTTTATCTGGTTTTCCTCTGTTTTTTTTTCAAGCTCATCTATACTTATTATTTTGAGTCTTTGAGTTTCCTCTATATACCTCTCAAGAAGTTCTTTTGCTATGGGATTGGTATTTTTCTGACAGACATATTGGCTTAGTTTTTCTTGTTGTATTGTGACTTACACATCTGGATATGGCTTGGTCTGGTCTTTCTGGCTTATTAGAGTTAAGTGAGAACTTGGAATGGTGCTTGACATTTCTTATGTTCACTTGTTTTGCTATGTTTATGGTGCTTATAATTCAGTCTTGGTACTGCTTTGTAGTTGGGGTAGGTAAGATGATCTAAATTTAGTTACAGCTGTCCTTAAACACACTTGGGTACCCACCCAAGTGGGAGAGCTGTGGTTTCCCCCACCCCTCAGTGTGTGCTAGCAGTAGGGAGGATTGCTGAAGGAAATGTGGATGCTTAAACTCAGCATAAGTCCTGTTCCAAATCACCAGTTGTCTTCACTCACCTCTTAGAGTTAAGATGATGCCTGAGGAGATTCTGAGTTTGGAATTAGAGTGTTGGACCTAAATACAATGTCTCATTGGTGTGGCCACATGGGGTGAAGAGAAGTGAATTTACTAAGTCCTATCCAAGTCCACATCACAAAGGCTGGTGTTGTGGATACAGACCATATAGCAGGGTACAGGTGAACTGATTCTTAACAAGTCCCAATCCTTTGACCACATAACAGGTGGTGTGGGCTCTCTTCAGAGAATCAGAGTAGAGGGGAGAAAATTAAAGAGAAGAGCATTGTTACCAGACCCAAATCTGTCACATTGCCTACCTGTCAATATCACAAATGTGGGTGGTTATGCAACCAGATGAATTTCAGAGATTTGGCACTGGGCCCAAACCTGTGTATGTCACAATGGCAGGTGTGGTGAGTACATGCCATTCAAGGTGGAGAGGTGGAAAGAAAACTAAATCCATGATTACTTAACTATCAAGTATGCAGGAAAGGTTATACACTGGAGAGGCAGTATATCAGCAGAATATCTTTTATTATTCTAACTAAAGTTAATTTTAGAGTATGTAGAATAAGGACCTTGTTTTATGAATTTTCTTTTGAAATAAAATGAATATTATATATTTTATATTACCTTATGTGATTTTTGTGTTTATTGGAAAAATATACCCCAGATTATTGTGATATATAATAAATTTATACATCGTAGATAGGCAGGGAATATTGTGAATTTAAAACATAGGTCTGTCTCTACTAGTTTCTCTTTAGACCATGGTCATATGTAAATGCCTTTACACAGGATGAGTTCTGCCCCAGGAGGCTTTTTGGTTTCTAAAATAGAATTATGGCAGGCAAGTTTCTTCAGCAGGGAAACTGAGATATTAAATTATCCCAAATTACTTGAGTAAACACAATTTAGGCTTCAGCTGAAGACTCCTCCATGAAATTTATCCTGCATAGACTCATTCAAACACTAGACTTACATATTCCATCACTAAATAATTCCCTCTCAATTTTATCTGCACATATACAATTTCTTACTAAGTCAAAAGGACTGTGACTGGAGAGGTAGCTCAGTCATTGCTTACATGGCACACAGAGGCATCATTTTTATTCCATATGCACCTGACACACAAGGAAAAATGACTCAAAACAGAGTGTAAACCCCATGAAAAGGAGTAAAAGAATTGAACTTTTATTTGAATTTATGATCTTTTATCATTTCCACCTTTATTCCTTATTATCACTGAAATTTAGCTATAAACTTTGTATATTGTATGTGTCTGTGTGTAGCATATATGAAGTCAATTTTATTAAAAATCTAATTAAATCGAGTGAAAGACCTAGAATTACTCCTGATTATCTTTGGGGGAATTGCCCTTCAGGTCCTTAATAGACAAGCACCTCAGATGTACAAGGCCTTTCTTATAAAATGGTGCAACATTTGCACATAACACATACACTGTAAGCCATCTGTGGAGCATGTATAATACCTGATATAATATAAATGTAAAATCACAGACACTCCTAATGCTGTTACAAAGAGCATCCCCCTGTAGTAGCTTCTTTTTCTCTATCTATCTCTCTTTCCATCTCTCTATCTTACACACACACACACACACACACACACACACACACACACACACACACACACACCCCTAGGTCCAGCATTTCTTACCTCAGAGCTCTCACAAGACCTAAGTCCCTCCTTCATGGCAATGGACTTTACCAGATAGAGAAATCATACATGCAGAAGGTGGCAGGTAGGTAGGGTAAGAGCACACTCAGCACTTCTGCTTCGAGGCCCAGAGTCAAACTGAAACTGACCACTGTCACATCACCTCACATAAGTCACATAATAACTAGGACCATTGTTCTTCCAAACACATCTTATCCACAAATGTCCTTGGGACACCCACACTAACCAGCTCTATGTCTAGTTATATCAGGCAACCTTAGGCCCCTTGCCTTGTGGTCCAACACCTCCCCCTCCTCAGTTTCTTACAAAAGACCTTCAAATAATAGGCTTTGCTCTCCCTGGGAAGGATGAAGCTTTTCTCCAGACTTCACTTCTTTGTCAGCTTTCCAATTAACCTTTATCCTGAAGGTCAATCTGATTTCATATCTCTTGAACCCCATTCCTCCTTAAAAACTAACAACAAAGAAAAAATGGCTATGCATATTTTGAAAACAGGCATGTTTTTTAAACATACTTTTCACTTGTGGTTGTTGAATCTGTAGATGTGGAACACAAATAAATAAGGAAACATGGCTATTTAATTAAAGGAAAAAGAAAAATTTTCCCAATATATATTTACCAAATATCATCTCTAATCCTTTCCACCACAAAAAGAAAAACAAATCTGGTTTTAGGACATGAATATTCACTGTATGTTTATAATGGTGAAGTCATAAAAAAACATAATGTATTCTTGGGTTTTTTTTCAACAGAATGATAATACAATGGAAACTATTTGGAGGGGTGGCTTACCAGCAAATGTCCAACGGCTGGAAAAGCAGGAAACATTTGCTACAGATGGGTTATGGATAGGTTACGGATGGGTTACGGATGGGTTATGGATGGTATATACTGATCAAATATCTGGCACCAGCCACTATATCTACATAGGCTGGACTTTTAAAGTACTTTGTTACATAGGCTGTGTAATAAGATGTAATCTTACATATTGTCATTTCCAGTGGTTTTTTTCATGACATGCAGCAAAATATTCTATCTCCACTGTGTATAAATAATTGGTATTATGTTCAACTTACCTGAAAATGTAAGACTTGATTTAATTTTCTTATAGAGTATTTCTGTAGGCATGAAATATTGGAGGTTTGAACAGGGTGACTTAATAAGAAAACAAAACAAAAATTGATTATTTTTGTTCTACGTTTATAATTTTTATTAGTGGAACTTTAATTTTGCTTATATATTATTGACAAATTGTGTTTCTTATTAGCTTGTCTCTAAAGATACTGCATGAAAGTGAATTCATTAAAAAAATCTAAGTTCCTTCACTTTATCCAGATTTTTCTCTGGACCATGCCAGTAGTGAAGGGATTAGTGAAGTGAAGTTTCATAAATCTGTTTTAAGTGGCAATATTGTGTAGCTAGACATGGTTTTTATTATTTCTTCTGTCAACTGAAGTACTCTAGATCACTGAAACCAATTCAAAAAAATGGAGCTTTCTCACAGTCAAAGTACATGGAAATATGTATGGTGGTGTGTATTTTACTTATAGGGGAAATGTTTAAAATAGCAGTATTAGTATGAAGAACTTATTTCTCAAACACACTATTGTTGAGTAAATATAAATATCTTGGTGTGAATGGAATTCTGAATCTTTCCTTAAGATCTAGAAAGATGACAGGTACTTTCAATGAATGCATGGTCAAAACATGCCCAGGAAGTGAGTCTCTGGTTAGGAAAATAATTACGAAAAGAAAGGTGCAGATGAGGTTGAAAGAAGGAAGTAATAACTCTGACAGACAGGATTCATTCCTACTCAATAGCCATATAGGACTGTGAATAGGACATTATATCATCTGCAAAATGGCAATAACTCTGGCCATTGAAAATTTGGAGAATTAGAGACATGGTACACAGAGGCCCATGGTTTTGTTCTCATCCACTGTCATGGTTTGAATAAGACTCCAACAGCCAGGAAATAAGACAAACACTCAAATATTGGGGTCTCAAGCAACTAAAAAAAAAAAGCTATAGCTAAGCAAACCATCCTCAGTCAATAGACAACCTACAGAATCGGAGAAAGTTTTGGCCAGGTATACATGTGAGGGATGATTGCTCTAGAATACACAAAAATTTAAGCAATAAAAACTAATCAATCAACACTGTCCAAAACAACTGCAGAGAAACGAACAGAGCTCTCAAATAAAGAGATACAAATGACAAATGAACATCTAAAATTGTTCAACATCTTATATTTCAGGTAAATGCAATTTAAAATTACCCTGAGAACACAGCTCACTTAGGTCCAAATAGCTATTATTAAAAAAATCAAAGGAAAACACTTGCAGGTGATGGTGTGGGAAAGAGTAACCCTCACCCACTGCTGTTGGGAGCACAAACTTGTACAGCCACTGTGTAAATCACTACTGATAGTATCATGGTTTGATCCAGGTGTCCCCCACAAACGAATGAATGTGTTCTGAATGATTGATCCTCAGCTGATGGCAGTTTGGATTTCACAACCTCAGTGGAGCTGTGTTGTTGGGGAGGACTTCTGGGGTTATAAGCCAGCTTCCCCTTGCCAGAGTTTGGCACACCTTCCTGTTGCTCTTTGCAGTGCTGCGGCAGAGGTGTTGTCCACCCCTCTCCTCATGGCATCATTTTCCCTGCCAGGATGGAGTCTCCCTTCAGTTCGTAAGCCAAATGAATCCATTCCTCCACAAGCCACTTTTGTTTGGGTTCTTTCTGCCTAGCAACTAGAAAGCTGACCACAATATCAATAAACTACAAAGGTGATGTTTCAGTAGAGGGCAAAAGTGGACTCAGAGTGTTTCCCATGCACACAGGAAGTGCTTACAAACTATCTATCAACTCTGATAGGGTCACCCACCCAATGAGTCAGGAATACATCATAGACTACCTATTATGTCCATCATTCTCTTCACATAAAACATTGGTTAGTAATTATTTGCTGTCATATTGAATAAAGTTTAGTAGCCTAATTTTAAGAATGATCTCAAATTAAAAACTTCAAATAGGATTTAGTCCGAGGTACTACTTTTATCTGATTTCATATATTGTTTTAAATAAAAATATTACAGACAAATGACTGTTTTACAAAATTCAATTTCCCTGTGTATTTGTGAATTATGAAAATACCTTGGCAGTGTTACATATTATTTATATTTCTATATTTTGCTTTCTTCTTTGGTGGTCATCAATGACATTCACATTTATAGTATTGAATGTGTGGTTCATTGTGAAGTTCTGTCTTCATCCTTCCTAAGGCACATATTTCTAAAGACTGGACACAATTTGTATTTATCATTTCATGTAATTTCTCTAAGTGTAAACTAAATTAAATGCAGTGTTAACTGTACAAAAGAAATAAGTTTTAATAAATTGAAAAAGTATTTTGATAAGTGACCGCTATATATAAATTTGTTAAATATTTAAATAGATAGTATTCATTTTATCATTCATCAAAATGTATTGCATGAAAAAAATTGCTGAGGAATGTTCACTGGGTTTCCTTTATGAAAATATTTTCAGACTTCATTGTGTCAAGGGACAGGTGCAAATGAAATTTATTACATGATGAAAGTTTTGAGTTAAATTCCAGAGTTTGATGATATGCCAAATATTTAGCCCATGTTGATATTTGTTTCATTTATTTGGGTATTGTTTTCATGTTTTAGAGTTAATAGCTATCAAATTCAAATAATTACCATGGGTTGCATGAGGTCCTTTGGTCCAAAATTTTGAGAGAAGACAGAAACTATGTTTACTACTAATTAATTTTATATTGTACTCATGTTAAAGATGAAAAACTAATAATATTTTATGGTCTTGTATCCGCTCTGTGTTGCTGGGGTAAACATCCAATCAGACAAACTTTATGGGAGGAAGGTATTTATTTCAAGCCTACAGATCCAGGGGAAGTTCCATCAGTAGTGGAAAAGCTGAATCCTCTTCATAGATCCAAGCTGAGAGAAAGCCTCCAAACAGCAAACACAACCAGAGCTCAAATCTGTCTCCCTATACCTTTGGATCAGATCCACCCCAAACTCACCTTTGGGCTGGTCTCTGATCTGTGCCAGTGACATATTCCCGATATCAGGAATCAGCCTGCTAGAGGCTCAGGTAGCAAGTGTAATCAAAATAGACTTGAGTCTATGGGGCCGAACACAAGACTTTTATGATTCTATGCATTTCTTCATTTCTAATCACATGCTTGTGAACAATTAAAACCACAGAATAAAAGGGAAAGGAAATATGTTTTATCTTTGTTAAAACTTACTGTGTTTTAACATATCTTTCACAAAATTAGATTCATATGGGTCTGCTGCTCACCAGCAACTCTTTTAGGACCACAGAATGCATCGAGAGGAGGGTTCAACTAGCAGGAAGCCTGGCACATAGGACGAGTTCAAGGAGCACAGAACACCATGGGTCTGTGAAAGATGAGCCATCTGGACACAGAGAAGACTAGAAAAGAGCTGTCAAAAGCAATGACATCTAAGTGAGATTTTCACAATGTATATTGATTGTAATAAGAGGAATGTAAAGATATGAAAGAGCTTTCACCTAGGTACAGACAGACAGACAGACAGACAGAGAATAAAGAGCTGTCTGACTGACATGAGATTTAGGTTCATGTTTACATTATTCTATGTTACTATTTGTTTTTAACATTCTCTTTGTACTTTATACAATCTCAGTTTCATAATTGAGACCACAATCATAAACCAATCATAAAGATGTCACAGATACTATAGGAAAATTTATAAGCAAGGACCAAGTGAAAGTTAGTTGTCTGTCTATGGTCACTAAAGGAGTACAGTGCAAGAAATATGAGCTCTTTGTCTTGGAAAGAATGCAGACAAGAATTCACCTCAAACTCACCATGTAGAGCCCTAACTCAACCTCTAAGGAAGCGAGGTGATGAGCAAAAGAGGTAGTCCCACAGCAAGGCAGAAAACCTAGAGAAGGACAACGGAGAGAGGCACCAAGGGTGCCCAAAATTGTCCAAAATACAAATTTACAGACTCTTAAAAACCTAATGACTGTGCAAAATTTAAACTCACCCACTATAATTCACGAAGAGGGGGCGGAAAGAATGTAAGAGTCATAGCAAGGGAAGAATAACTAATGCACGTGAAGGATTGTCATCATGGATTCAATGGCTTTATCTAAGAACCTATGATACTGAGCATATTGTTGTGGTAATATATATAATTCTAAGCCAATAAAAATGTTAAAAAAAGAAGCACATGAACACATGTTCTGTTCATTGGATCTCCCTGTGGTTCTAGTGAAGCACCAGGTATCCATTAAGCATTGGTAGATTGCTAAACTTTTACTGTCTCCAATGTGAAAATAAGCAACGCTTTATTGGCTAACAAAATGCTTTCTGATATTAATTGACCTTCATGGTCTTGTCAAAATTCACTTTTCAGCCAGGCATGGTAGCTCACTCTAGTAATCCCAGTACCAGGAGATGAAGCAGGAGAACCAATCCAGTTCTAGTTCAGCCTGGCTCCAGGGTGAGATACTCAAAACAGTTTTTAAAAGATATTTGAATAATATAATTTCTACAATATGCCCACAGGCTAGGCAGATTAAAGAAAATGTGAAAGGCACTCCTGTTGGTTTTTTGACAAGTAATGAACAGCCATCAACATTTCACTCATCACTTTTAGCTAATATCACAGCTTGTTGAGATCCATTTTGAATTATGTATCCACTAAAATTAATTATAGTCCACTTTAACTACATGTGTTTCTGAATTGTGAGAAATGATTTTATTATACACTGTGCTTTGTGTTCTCAGTACACAGACAGGTTACAACTGATTTTGTAAACTTCATAACCATTGCTAAAAGGGTTTCAGGTGAATATCTGATAGTATTTGTCATAATAATAATATTCATAATAATAGCTATAAAATAATTTCAATTTTGATGGAAAAAAATTGCTAAAACTTAACTTTAATTCCACAGATTACATTAAAAAACACAGTCACTCTGGGCATGGTGGCGCACGCCTTTAATCCCAGCACTTGAGAGGCAGAGGTAGGAGGATCACCGTGAGTTCAAGGCAACCCTGAGACTACATAGTGAATTCCAGGTTAGCCTGGGCTAGAGTGAGACCGTACCTCGAAAAACCAAAAAAAAAAAAAAAGTCAGAAAGTTAAATGATGTTCTTTCTGAAGTATTGACAGAAAACATTTAATTATTGATGAAGTTTTCATCATGGAGAGAAACTAATATCAATTGCCTCATACTGACCTATGAAGAAGAAAATGTAAAATTAGAAATAAGTATATTTGATTTGGATGGAAAATCTTAATCTACGTAAAAGATTAAATGTAAAATATTGCTAAACATAAACATTTTGTGTAGTAATTTGACATTTGAGAGTTTAACTTCTTCAACACTCAGAAGTGCATCACCAATCAAAATTTGTCACTTCACACTTGAAAGTTGGAGGCCAAAGTTGAGATTAAATATTTAAGTAAGTGCCCAATCTTGGCAAGGGGTTTAAATCTGATCATGATGCTATCACTTAATGGTTATGCAGTAGAGATAGCATTTGATTTCAAAATATTGTTTTAACCAGAAGAGACATGTTGTGAGACATCAAAAGTAGAGGAAAGAAATTTAGTTGGACTTGAATTTGGTTATTTCAGGGAGAAATTGTCTGAAGTCTATTAGAAATATAAAAAGATAATGATAAATTCATATGATGTATGAATTAATATCAACAGAAATAATGGTACTGGATCTGTTAAAAAACTTGACTATTATTTCCAGAATTAATGCTTAGAAGTAGGAGTATAAGAGTCATTGAAGACAGTTAACATGGATTAAAGATAAAATATATGAAATGTAACGTGATTATTCAAGTACAATACAATTTAAAATATCTTTAAGGCATAGAAGGTCTTAAGGCATGCTCTTGGTAGTGCTAGTAGCTCAGAGTATAAGAGCAGAGAAGGTGAGTTGGAGAGCCACAGTACCCTCTTCACCTCCAGCATCGCTCCAACACACTTGGCGTCATTCAGGTATAGCTTTTCTTAAATTCAGACAGGGTAAATGTTGTAGGAGATGTGCTTTGTGAAATTATAAGCTGTTGATGTAAAGGCCCCAACTGATAAGCATTTCCTACCTCTTACCAGTCTAGATCTGTTCCAGCCTCGCCATGACCTCTGTCAGCACATGTTCACTGAGCCCATTTATCACTAATTTTTGGCAATGGCAGCATCAGGTGCCATGCTGTGGATTACTAAATGTCAAATAAATGTTACTCACTTTCCTGGGATTTCCTGCTGTGTCTGGCATCTATTGTCCCTGACAGGTGATAGTGGTTTTTCTCTACATATGGTTTCTTTGTTTCAGGAAACATCAAAATTCACATCTGTTCTGCACAGCGCAGGATTAAAGTTACAGGTGTCCATACTCCCATAAGTGAGTGATGGTGTGCCCAATCCTCAAACTATAACCTACACATCATCTACCCACTCAAGACATATAACTAAATCTGGTCAGAAAATCTGAGTACATGCCACATCCTGGTGAAGGTTTCCTCTTTCACAGAATGTCTGTCTCACACATGACGTGCTCTGGGGAGTTCAAAATTCCACACGACTATTTTCTCCTGATCTTTCCTGACTCACTGCATACCATGGATGTGTTCCCACTCTGAACCTTCCTTGACCATCAAATGAGGGCATAGATATGAGTGATGAGGACTCTTACAAACACTCTGTATATAGATCCATGCCTAAAATGTTTCCTTTCATTTTTAAGTGAACTTTTCTGAGTGAGAGAAGCCTAAGTTTAATGTACATGATCTGATTACATCTTGGGTTCTTTTATTTATGAGTGGACTTGCAATGGCTTCTAACTTAGGGGGATGGACAGCATCCAAATATGAGGTAAAGTTCTGGTCTTATGTGAGCTTCTACCTCTCCATGTCCCATTATCAGGACAGTAGATTCCTGTGATGTGTTGTAATATTTCCAGGAGATGACATTGCTTAACTCTGGAAACTAGGGTGGTTTATATTGTGATTCTCCTGAGGACTTGATATGTGTGCCACACAGGTTCATTTTCTAGAATCCACATCTCCAATGTTATGGAGGCTGACTGAGTTTTACTAAATACAATGAAGGCATTGCCTACTCCACCTGCTACAGGTGTTATGTGGATCTGTTATTAGTGAGCATTAATGATGCAGCCCATCACCAAAATCCCACCTTGTGGCCCTGGTTGGATTAGTGTTGTCCTGTGCTGAATCCCATGGAGTGACATCCAAAGCAAAGCCATGGGCTTGCTGGCTGGTGCTCTCAGAAAATACAACTGTGTAGAAAGAGGGCAGCAGAGTGGGAAAAATCCCACCTATTGTGAATCACCTGAGGGGGATAGGGGGTAGTCTTCCTAGAGAGTTATCCTAGAAGTGTAGCAGCTGGCCAAGGGTTTCTAGTACTGTGCCAACCAGAGTTTCAGCACTTCAAGACTCCTGTGTTTAAGGAAGTCATCATACTGAGCATCAAGGCTGCCTAGCAGTAACCGTGTACTGTGTGTGCTGGCCTTGATCTGGATGGACAGTCTCTATGTGATACAGTCTGCTATGCTTGAAAACGGTTGTACAAAAAAAATATTGGAAACTATAAAGTCAGGTTATCAATCGGGTTTCAGGGAATATAAAAAAAAATGTGGAATGCAAAATTCAACCCAACTACACTTTGGAAAATGTAAGCTCCTATTTTTTTTAAAGTGATCATTTGAATGGAATAAAATAGAAGGAGAGAACACATTTACTCCTACACATGTGGGAAAGGCTAAGTAATAAACTCCAGGCAGCTGTACAGGGCACTGAGGAACTTGAGAAAATATAATGCTAGCTAAATGTTTGGAAAGAAACAACTCTTATTATCATGCCCAGATCTCTCAGAGGGCTTAAGTTCTCACAATAAAAACTTGACCGGTTATTTCTCTTTCCATATTAGTTTACCCTAGTCTCCATCCTCTTTATTCTATCTTATGACACATTCAATATCAAAGAACTTAGCATTAAATAAAATAAAACAAATTCAGAATGTGTTTTTTTTCAGTTATAATTTTGAATCAGTAGCTCATGCATTTATCATTAATAGAATTTTAAAAAATCATTATAGATGCTAATTGGGACCTGTTTTCTTGAAAAGTTATGTTTAGTGGATTATAGGAGGAGCAGCTGAAATTATAACTTAATACAAATATTCTTTTCACATAGAACTATGGAAAGGTCTATCATCAGTTTAAAAGCTTAGCAAAAGTATCTTCTGAAAATCCTCAGCTCTGCTTGTTTTCCCCCAGGTTCTTTGCCTTGCAGCTTGGCTCCACACATCTTCTCATATTAAAATGAGTCACCAGCATACTGTTTCTATTGGGAAAATTCCAATAAACTAGTTTAAACTAATAGAGAGAAAATAATCTTTGCAATTTACAAAATAACTTCATGAGCATTATTACCTCATCCATTTTCACAGTGACCTTTACAGTAGAATAGTGGAATATTTTAATTTCTAAATTACTATAGGATGTACTAGAATTTTAATAAATTAAAAATATTACCCAAATTCATGTGTTTTATGTAATGTGCAAAATTGATTACTTTTCAAGTGATAATGTCTATCAGATTAGCATTTAGTTTTATTTTAATATATTGCCCATCAAAAATGTATTCCCTTTCCAGGAAGAAGTCCATTGTAATAGGGCTACATTCCTTTTTATTTTGTCTATGCAGTATCTGAGTATGTATGCACATTGTATGTGTGTGGGTGGAACATGCATGTGTGGGCACCTGTATTTGGAGAGGCTCATGTCATGCATCTTCCTCAGTTGCTCACCAACTTACTTCTTGATATAGGATTCCAGCAATACTCCTTCTCTGTCCTCCACGCCTGAGATTAGAAGTGTTCACCACCATACACAGCATTTTACATTGCTACTTAGGTATCTAAATTCATGTTTGTATCATAAGAACCCACTGAGCCTCTCAACCTCTAAGGGGCATTCTAAATTTCCTGGATTTAGGCCAGTCTGTGAAAAACACAAAAGCATATGAGTCACAAATCTTAAAGATTAAAATTTCATTTCACATAGACAACTATGACAATACCAGTTAGACAAGGTCTTACAGGAGCAAAATAATAAATCAATAAGAGAAGTTCACTTTTTTTTCTAGGTTTCAATCTTACATCATAAAAACTATCTTCCATGAAAATTCTACATGCGTTATGATGGACATCCTTTAGCTTTCAATTTTTGATTGAATAGCTTATTTTAAATTGACAGAACTCTATTTTGTATGGTATGATATTGAAGCATATTTTGTCATTCATTTATTTTACTTTATTGACAGACAGACATTCATATATATAGGCAATATACCATGACCAAAATCGCTTCTCTTTTACCCTAAATCCCCCTTCCACTGTATCCCTTCTTTCCAAGGAGTTCCCTATCCATTGTGTTGATCATTTTCCCCTTTTTATTATGCAGGTCTTATTAGGCAGCATCAGCTACTGTAAAGTCATGAATTCCTTGTCATTTTGTGCCTAGAAAACAGTTTTGCAAAGCACTCCTCCCCTTTCTTTGTTCTTATATGCTTTCTGACTCTTCAATTAAAGCATGCTCTGATTTATGATTAATATAGGCATTACCTGTGTTTTCATGCTGTTATTACTGCATCATGGTTTGCTTACTACTCACGATTGAAAACTTGAGATAATAAAGCCTGTACAAGTCCCCCCCATTGGCACCTTGTTCCTAAGCACTAAAGATCCCACAGGGGTGCTAGGGAGATTGCTCAGTAGTTAAAGACTCTTGCTTGAAAATCCTGCCAGCCTATGTTTGATTCCTCACTATCCAGGTAAAGCCAGATGTGCAAAATGGCACATGCATCAGGAGTTTCTTTGCAGTGATAAGAGGCCCTGGCATGCCCCATGCTCGCTCGCTCGCTCTCTCTCTCTCTCTCTCTCTCTCTCTCTCTCTCTCTCTCTCTCTCTCTCTTTCTCTTTCTCTGAAATAAATAAACAAATAAGCAATATTTTTCTAAAAATACATGAGACATGCTTTCATTGCACATCTGAAGCAGGATTTGGGGTTCAGGAGGGTCCCCAAAATTATAAACACCAATTTTGGATTCTGTCTTGTTTTGAATGAAGAATTTATAAGAAGAGACTCAATAAGGATAAATTATGAATTTTTGAGTTTATTTAGGGAGAAATAACAAATTGTGAGGTCTATTAAAGGAAAATTGGGATCAAAAAAGAAGGCTAGAGCAGAGTCATAAGCATGTAAAAAGTGGGAATCCCACACTCATGTGGAAAATACAGCACAAGCCAGGAGAGTCATGTAAGGGAAATGGCTTGAGCAGAATGATAAACACATGGACTATAGAACCTAGGTGCTTATGTGGGGATTTAGAAGAGACGCAGACAGCAGTCACCCTGAGCTTCCCCGTGGAAAAAAATTAAGAGAACAAATGGTGGTGGTTTAAGGAAATATAGCATAGGGGAAATATCAAAGCAGAGACTAAGAAAATCAGATGAGAAATGAGTAGTAAAGATAATTATACCCATGTATATCCCAAGTTTAGAGGAATTGCACAGAAAGCAGGCCCAGAGTTTAGATAAAGCACACCGTAGTAGATCTAGAATGTAAGGGAAATACCCACGTGGTAGTTTCAGAGACCAGAGGAAAATCATACGTGTAATTAAAGTGAGAAGTCACCCCAAAGTGTAAAGCAGAGGCAAGCAGAAAATTACCTAGTCCAAGAAACAGTTCTCTGCTCTCCCCTTCACCCTGCCAGGTCAGGTGGGGATTGGGGAAGGCTGACTCACACTTGAATCCCTGTAAACAGAGTGAGGAGAGGCAGAGAGAGAGAGAGAGAGAGAGAGAGAGAGAGAGAGAGAGAGAGAGAGAGAGAGAGAGAGAAATAGGGCTGGAAACAGCCTGTATAATTGATTCTTTCATCAAATTCAGGTATGAGGTATGTAAAGAACTGTTTGGTTTGTGGATTCAAAGGGTGAGGATCTAGGGCCAGCCCACCTGGGTAGTGAAGGCCACCCATCTAAGTAGCCTGCTAGACTGTAGTCAGCAAGGGGCACTTCAGCTGCTATAGATGAGTCTCCATCAGATAGGGTTGCATTCTTGCCAAGGTGTGGTGGTTTCCTCTTTGGTCTTCTGTTTTTAACTGAAACTGTCCTAAAGGAGCTAGCCTTCTGCTAAGCCTCTCTCTCTCTCTCTCTCTCTCTCTCTCTCTCTCTCTCTCTCTCTCTCTCTCTCTCCCTCTCTCTTTCTCTCTCTCAAATAAATAAACAATATGTTTTAAAAAGATATGACACAAGCTGTCCATGACATCTAAGTGACTACCCAACACAGCTCTGTCAGATCTGTCTCTGAACCATTCACCAGAATGCACTCATGCTCATACAGAGCCATATAAATTAATGTTACATAAAGTATCAATGTCTCCTTTTTCCATTTTATCATCATTTTTTAAAAATTCTTGAAATGGTATCTCTCTCTAGGCAGCCAAGTCATGATACCCTCAAAAGTCATGATTCTTCTGCCTCAGCCTCTTATGTGCTGTGGTTACAGATAGGCCCTGGCTCCACCATGAATGTTAGCATAACAGCCATAATGGTTATCTGTCAGAATCTTGGGAACAGTATATTCCCATGATAGATACAGTGGACAGAGATTTCTTCAATTAAGCCCTTTTCCAGAGCTTTGCAGAGCTCCTTGACTCATACTATACCAGATCCATCACAGTCAGCCTCTCTGAGTATTACTTGACACATACTTGGCTTGGACTTTTCTTGACTTCAGTAACTTTTACCTTTCTTAAGCAGTGGCTGAACATTCAGTACTCTGTATCTTCTTAGTTTGGGCCTATGAGTTTTGGTAGTTGAACACTGAAAAGAACAGTTTATCTGTCTTATAGTTTTAGCTATTATATAACATTTAGATAGTTTTTTTTCCAAAAACAAAATTAAAAAAAAAAGTTTTTAAGTAAGTTCTGGTTTGTTAAGATTTAGTTTCTCAAGTAGTCAAAAACCTGACATGCATTGCATAAAAATGCAGTTATCTTGATTAATCATAAATTCTTTTGAAGGCCAGTTCTCATAAGTTACCATGAGCAGATCAGTGAAATGAATTTTAAGAACCTTTAATTATCATTCACCTACCATCTTTATGGTGCATCTTTCATAAACATTGTATGACTTATTCTGACCTTCTCTCATGCATTTCAGATTGCTTTTTCTCATGATCATCTTTTTATACCTTAGACAAGATCATCTTTTACCATCTATCCAAAAATCCGTTTTTTAAATAAAATAAGTTTTCTGTTCATTTAATCTGTTTTATAAAATATAATTTCACATATTTTCTTAAACATTTTTCTCTTCTACCTATTGCTTTTACTTTCTTTTTCATTAATATCAGAAGATATAGTAACTTAAACAAAAATTTCAACTTATTAAACCCATAAATTACAAATTGAGATAATGTGTCTACATGTAATTAAGCTATATGGTTCTTTTCTGTCACAAATTTTAGGCAGTCCTAATTGCACCTTGGATTTTAAAAAGGCTCTTCCATGAAATTTTTTCTATGTTTTACAATAGTCTGAGAGCTACATTTCAGCAAGATCCTGTGAAGAGGAGAGCTACCCAAGATCTTGGACAGTGATCTTACAGATATCTTGTAAGCAATTAAAGAAAAGTGAGAAAATACATGAAGAATCAAATATCTTCATACAATTAACCTTTTTTCAGTTAAGGTACTTGTAGCAATTTTATATCATGGCATAAATTTCAGTGGTTTTGGGTCATCAGTCTCAAGAAGCAAGTTCTCTTTCAGCATTTTGTAAAGACACAATGATTCTTTAACCCTGGGACTCCTTATTGCTATTTTGCTTTGTTTCAGAGTCAGGGGCTAGCCTGAACCATGGGGGCTTAACCTAGTTTTGGGGTTAGCTCTAAATAAGTTTACATGGTGCATGACAAGTTATTAGTATAATTTACAAAACCAATAAAAAACAAGACAAAAAATAAACACAGAGAATCCCCAAATCTCTAAATTTTCACACTGAAATTATAGTTCTGAGCATAATTGCAGTCAGATGACAAAATACAGGATCACAGAAAGCAAAATGGCATTGTGCTCTAGAGAAGATGGTAAAGCAGAAACTCTGCCCCTAGAGCTGGAAAGTGAAAGCAAGGACTAACGAAGAACCTGGTGAAGACACAGGAAATGCTGCTGAATTAGAAAGGAAAGGAAATAGTTGGGGTGTTGATTAGTTATTGTGGTGACCATTGCCAGAACGCTAGCATTCATTTGGCACAATTCTGTCTTGTCTGTCAGGGCAGAAAAGGCCTGAATATATGGAACCTTCCTGTCTAAAAAATCAAATCTATTTATGAGATGGTGTGCAGGTGACACCTCTCTGGAGGCCATTTTTACCCATCTCCCTAGGGTCCAAGCTCCGTGCAGAATATCACATAGTTTCTCTTTAAAGTCTGATGGTTAAAGAGCTCCCAGGGTCCAAGAATGAGTCTCCAGGAGGATAAAATAGGTGGTTTTATCCGTTAAGGTGCTTGTCTGCAAAGCCTAACAACCCAGGATTTGATTTCCCAGTACCTACTTAAAGCCAGATGTGCAAAGTGGCAAATGCACTTAGAGATTTTTTTTTTCCAGTAGCTGGAGGCCATGGCATGACCATTCTCTCTCTCTCTCTCTCTCTCTCTCTCTCTCTCTCTCTCTCTCTCTCTCTCTCTCTCTCTCTCTCTCTCTCCCAACAAATAAATAAAATATCTTTAAAAAGAAAAGAGGTGGGGAGTGGACATGGAATATGACCAGTGTCCACTTGCTGTTAGAGAAATGCAAGTCAAAGGCCACAGTAATGCCACTTCAACCCATTGTTATGGCTGGTATCAGAAACAGAAAATGATGCCTGTAATTACTGACTTCCGGGCAAGATGAAGTCATACCAGCCATGCTTGAATGAGTAGAGAAACTAGGGCACAGAAACAAAGCTTTCAAGGCTTCACCTGCACAGCCACAAAACAAGTGCCAACTCCAAAATAGAAAGAGCACACACTACATAAAGGGAAGAAAATTCTCCTGGCAGCCATGGCCCCAGTCAAGAATCAAGACTAGAAAACCTCCAAGTCATCAGCTGACCAGACACGCCTTCAGACGCTCAGATCAGCGAATTCTATGGCTGTACACAGATCATGGATGGGCTTTGGCAAAGGTTTTCCTTCACTAAACTTAATCCTGATCAACAATGGGCCTCAGGGGACCTGAGAGCTTCAAGCTTGAGCACTGGTAAGCAAGTACACCCTCTGAAAATTAGAAGCCCCTAGAGGCTCTGCTGTTGATGAGAGCTTGCCCTTCCCAAAAGGGACTCTCCAGTAGAAAAAAAATCTGCATTCTATTCCACCAGCCCAAAAACATCCTTGAGTGGAAACTCTAATCTCAGTAGTACAGGAGGTAGATTTCATCAGGTTAAGGAAACAGAGGACCTCAAGCCTGAGAATAAAGAAAACATGTTTATAGTTTTTCTCTTTTCTTTTTTTTTCTTTTTCCTTTCCTCTCCCCTCCCCATCACTCCCTTATCCTCCCCTTCTCTGTTTTCTTTGCTCTGTTTACTATTTTTCTGAAGCAGGGTCACTTTAGCCAGGGCTGATTTGGAACTCACACAGTATCCCAGGCCAGCCTTGTACATACATCAACTTCCCCGACCCCCAGAGTGCTAGGATTGTGGATGTGGACTACTTGCCCAGCTGACTTCATTACAGAGCTTGTTCTGTCCAGAATGACATACACACAGACTAAACTAGGGTAACTTGGGGTGCTGCAGTAGCATACTATAACCCAAATGGAGGCTGAAAGAACATAAACTGATATATATATATATATATATATATATATATATATATATATATATATCACATATATGTGTGTGTGTGTTTGTGACAAATCCTCTGGCTAGTTTTTCTTTCCTTTTTGTTCCTACTGCTGTTTTGTTATGTATCATATAATTTTGCTTAGTTTTGTATTGACAGATATTGGTGTTATTGGACTTGGCTAGTCTTTCTCTTTATGTCTTTTTCCCTGCTTGTCATTCTTCATCTACTCCTTCTCTCTCTTTCTTCTTACTTTCTCAGTTATTTATAGACTCACTGTCTTGGCTTTTTTTATTATAAAGTTGCTCTTAACTGAATATTGATAATAATACCCTAGTAGCTGGACCACTGTATTACCCTGCTGGAAAAAAAATATCTGAAATATTACACAGAGATTCTTAAGCAAACCAAAAGAAACAGAAAGATTACACAAGAAGTTACCTTAGAACTAACCAAAATCAAACCTGCCAATAAGTCTGCAACACTCAACATTGAGTGCACCCCTGTAACTCAATCAAAATACACTCCCAAGGCCCGGCATGGTGGCCCACACCTTCAATCCCAGCACTCCGGAGGCAGAGGTAGGAGGATTGTGGTGAGTTCAAGGCCACCCTGAGACTCTACACAGTGAATTCCAGGTCAGCCTGGGCTAGAGTGAGACCCTACCTCAGAAAGAAAGAAAGAAAGAAAGAAAAGAAAGAAAGAAAGAAAGAAAGAAAGAAAGAAAGAAAGAAAGAAAGAAAGAAAGAAAGAAAGAAAGAAAGAAAGAAAGAAAGAAAGAAAGAAAGACACTCCCAAGTGAAAACAAAAGAACCAGCACAAGAAAAGAGAAACTGATACGGGGAACAAAAATGAAGTGAGGGCAGGTAATCAATGTGCATAACGTGCCCAGAACGCAACGAGGCAGCATGCAAAGTAAAGGACAACAGTCCACACTCCACCACAGCACAGTCCCAAACTCTGAGTTCTCCAATGGGAACATAAAACAAATGGCTGAAATGGCAGTAAACAAGTTAGAGTTCTATATCTAAGAACAATCAACAACCATCCACACACATGAGC